>NCQV01050670.1:0-18641 GCA_002740545.1 Lophocereus schottii
TTTGCAAAACTGATTTTGGAAAATATTTACCAAAATCGAAAATATTTCTCTCTTTTCCTTTGGAAAGTGATTAATTCAAAATTCAAGCTGAGATTTTTTTTGTATTTCACGGCTATTGTTAAGGGGAAAAGATAGTCTTTTTCAAATCCCTACAATATTGGAAAACTCTATCCTCATTGGATCTTTTAGCCGTTAGAAATCTCTTTGCTAAGCAAAAAATCTCTCTTTGCTAAACATAGCTGATTTTATCACTTCTCCTTGTCTTTGACCGTTGGATTTTTTGTTTAAAATCTCATCATTTCACTCCCATTCTATGATATGAGAAAAAACGAGAAACATACACAACACACATAAAAAGGGAAAATTACAAAAGTGGTTTTTCTAGTGAGAAGAATTTTTTCGAGCTACTCTTGAGAAAAGAAAAACTGAGATAAGTTGTGTGTAAGCTGAGCTTTCAAGATATTGGCATACGAGGACCTCATTGTACCTTACATCTGCTTAAATCAGAAGCACCCCCGTAAGGTGTTTTGTAACCCTGATCTTGGATCAGAAAAGTAAGTGAGTGTTCTTCAGTCGTGTGGACTTTGGACGTGTCCAATCTGGTGAGATTTGGACGTGGTCTAACCTTTCTTAGGGAAGAAGGTTATGTGGGTTACAAGTTGTAACAAGGAGTGTTACTTTTGTAACGTGTTCAACCCGTTAGTGAAGTGGTTAAATCCTACACGAGGTAGGTCATGGTTTTTCACATCTCAGTTGGGCTAGAGGTGTTTTCCACGTAAAAATTGTGTGTGCTTTATTTCCGCATTTATTACTTTTAATTTCGCTACTAAACCAATTAGGAACAACCGCTGCAAACAAGGCTTAAGGTTGTTTGTGATTTACGAACAGTCTCTGCAATCAAGTGCTACGGCTGTTTGTCAGTTATTTGGCGAAAATCGGCCACCACAATTCACCCCCCTCTTATGGTTATGTACTCTTGGAATTCAACAACTATCATACTGCCACTCATCCTCATGTCCATAAATTCTTTCTGCTTTTGTGTTTGGACTACGACTGAGTAGAATTTAGCCCATCGTTCTTCTAGGAAAATACTCTAAGTGAATTCAGGGCCTACGAGCCTACCCTGAATTGTGTTCCACCAGATATCATCTTCGCCAGTCAGGTAGAACACCGCAATGTTCACTTTCTTCTCCTCTGAAATCTCCGCCACTATTAAAAAGTTTTCTATAACCTTCACCCATTCCCCTAGTTCTAATGGGTCATACTTTCCATCGTAAACTTTAGGGTTGCATCGTGCTACCCTATCTGCCAGTTTATCCTCTCTATGACAGTTTTCAGCAGGTACTGGAGGAATCCATTTCATCAGTTCAGTTGCTAAAGTCAACCAGTAGTTACGGTTCCTAATGTTATTAGCTAATTCGCAGGCTTGGCGGCCCTTCACTGAAATTTGGTGGTGCATCACAAGAGGTTTGTTCACCCGATCCCTTACCATGATCCGAATTATTCCCTATATGAGCCTTTGCATTATTTTGCACAAATTCAGACATTCTGATCGTATATTAAACAGAACAATTCAATCACTTGCATAAAACCAGCATATAAGATAAGTATACCTAACAAATAATACCAAAAAGATTATCAAAATAGAAACTGAGGGTTCATTATATACTACCATAGCTACTTATTTACATGCATAACTACTTATTTACATACATGATCAATAAAAGAATGTCACAACTAGCTGACTAAATAATGTCAGCCCTTACACCACTCTAAACAAAAACACTAACTAGCCCCAAAATAGCAAATTCTGCATAAAAAAAAGATAGATCTAGTCATCCCAGCCGGAAGCATCTAACTAACTATATATAATGCTATATGCTACACAAAATGCATCTATCCAAGCAACCAAGCTATACACATGCTGGCTCAAAAAGAACCTAATGAAAGTTAGCACCTAAATCTATCCAGCAGTCCCTAGATGGATCCGAATTTGAGTCAGACTCATCCTTAGCCTCCACACCTGAGCCAAAACTATTATCTGTTAACTTTGGCTATACATCATCAACAATCTAATCGAACTCCTATAAGGTTCAACTTTTTAATGATTTCATATGTCCAATATATCTTGCACTTAATTTTCCTAGCACCCTAAACCTCCTGATACCCTTATTGCAAAACTTTTAGGGAATCCTTATCACCCACTTGGAACTCTAAAGGCCTCCTTTTATCAACATAACTTTTCTGTCGACTCTGGGTAACCCGAACATGCTTTTGAATCTTCCTTATCATTTTAGTGGTTTCCTGAATCAGTTATGGGCCCAGGTCAATGTCCTATCCAGGTCACTCCAGCATAGAGGGGTTCTGCATTTTCTTGCATATAGAGTCGCAAACAGGGCCGTTTAAATAGTGGATTGGTAACTACTATTGTAAGAAAACTCCACCTATGGTAAGTCATCCTCTTATTTTCCTTAAAATTCTAAAACACAACGCTCTTAACATATCCTCTAAAATTTAATTTACTCTCTCTGTTTGCCCATCTGTTTAGGGATTATAAAAGCTGGTGAAATTTAATTTGGTTCCAAAGGCTTTTTGGAGCACTTGCCAAAAAAGGCGTGGAATCTTGATCCCTATCTAATACTATGTCTAAGGGAATCCCATGGAATCGAACTATTTCCTTAACATACAGGTGGGCTAGTCTTTCAACTTTCCAAGTATCTCGAATTGGCAGAAAATGGGTTGATTTAGTGAGTGGATCAACTATTAACCAAATGACATTCTTCTTTGAAGTAGACAGAAGCAATCCCAAGACAAAGTCCATGGTGATGGAGT
Organism: Lophocereus schottii; assembly: GCA_002740545.1. NCBI lineage: Eukaryota > Viridiplantae > Streptophyta > Magnoliopsida > Caryophyllales > Cactaceae > Lophocereus > Lophocereus schottii. The sequence continues at coordinate 2,833 of NCQV01050670.1, forward strand.
CCCACTTCTAAGCGGGAATTTTTAAAGGTCGTAGTTCGCCTGTAGGACATTAGCGCTCAGGTTTAACATTTTGGCAAATCGAACATTTGTCAACATACTCTGCAATCTCTTTCTTCGTGTTATTCCACCAAAAGTATTACCTCAGGTTTTTATACATCTTCATGCCTCCTGGATGCAACAAGTAGTGGACATTGTGAGCCTCCTCTAAGATATTTTTCGTTAGTTCCTTATTTTTGGGTACACACAGGTGAACCTGGAATCACAAGGTCCCATGTTCTTTATTACAAAACCAGGCGAGTTATCTTTCTTAAGCTTTTGCTTTATTCTTTAGAGCTCAGGATCACCTTTTTTGTTCACTCGAATTTCCTCCATTATGGAGGGTTGTAAGGTAAGTGTTGACAACTAAACACTTGCATACCCATGCAACACTAATTGATACCCAATTGCTTAACCTCTCTTAAGAGGTTGAACTGTGTAATCACTACAGTGTTCAAGCTACGCTGTGTCTTTCGACTCAGGGCATCTGCTACAAAATTTGCTTTTGCAAGGTGATATTGAACCTACAGGTCAGAATCTTTAAGTAACTCTAGCTAAGCCTTTGTCTCAAATTGAGCTGTTTTTGAGTGAAGACATATTTCAAGCTTTGATAGTCAGTCGATAAGCTATAGGATTTAGCTTTTCAATCATTTCATATGGTCTAATATATCTTAGACTCAATTTGCCTCTCACCCCAAACCTCCTGATACCCTTAGTTGGCGAAACCTTTAGGGAAACCTTATCACCTACTTGGAACTCCAGAGGCCTCCTTCTTCTATTAACATAACTTTGCTGAAAACTTTGGGCAGTAGAACATGCTTTTTAATCTTCATTATTATTTCGGTGCTTTCTTGAATAAGTCATGAGCCCGGGTCAATGCCTCATCCAGGTCACTCCAGCACAAAGGGGTTCTGCATTTTCTTCCATATAAAGCCTCAAACAGGGCCATTTAAATAATGGATTGATAACCATTATTACAAGAAAACTTCACCTATTGTAAGTCATCCTCCTATTTTCCTTGAAATTCTAAAAATAAGCTCTCAACATATCCTCTAAAATTTGATTTACTCTCTCTGTTTGGTATCTGTTTAAGGATTATAAGAGCTACTGAAATTCAATTTGGTTCCAAAGGTTTTTGGAGCGCTTGCCAAAAACGAGCTTAGAATCTTTGATCTATATTTGATACTATATCCGAGGGAATCACATGGAATCGAACTATTTCCTTAACATACAGTTGGGCTGGTTTTTCAACTCCCCAGGTATCTTGAATTGGTAGAAAATGAGTTGATTGAGTGTGTCGATCAACTATTAACCAAATGGAATTCTTCTTTGAAGCAGGTAGAGGTAATCCCAAGATAAAGTCCATTGAGATGGAGTCCTACTTCTAAGCGAGAATTTTTAAAGGTCGTAGTTCGCGCATAGGGCATTAGTGCTCAACTTTAGCCTTTAGGCAAATTGGACATTTGTTAACATATTTTGTGATCTCTTTCTTCATGTCATTCCACCAGAAGTATTGACTCATGTCTTTATACATCGTGATGCCTCCTAGATGCATCGAGTAGTGGGTGTTGTAAGCCTCCGCTAAGATATTTTTCCTTAGTTCGTCATTTTTGGGTAGACACAGGCGATCTTAGAATCGTAAGGTGCTATCTTGTTGTATTACAACACCAGGCGAGTTATCTTTCTTAAGATTTTGCTTTATTCTTTGCAGCTCAGGAACACTTCCTTGGTTCACTTGAATTCCTCCATTATGGAGGGCTGTAAGGCAAGTGTTGACAACTAAACACTTGCTTATCCATGCAACACTAATTGAATGCCTAATTGCTCAAGCTCTCTTAAGAGGTTGAACTGTGTAATAACTACAGTGTTCAAGATATGTTATGTCTTCCAACTCAAGGCATCTGCTACAAAATTTGCTTTTCCAAGGTGATATTGAATAGGAAAGTCATAATCTTTAAGTAACTCTAGCCAAGCCTTTCTCTCAAATTGAGCTCTTTTTGAGTGAAGGTATATTTCAAACTTTGATGGTCAATAAAAATCATACATGGTACCTTATACAGGTAATATGTCTAAATTTTCAGTGTAAAAACCATAGCTGGTAACATCAAGTCATAGGTAGGTAACTCTACTCATAAGACTTGAGCTGTCTGAAGGAAAAAGCCACCACTTTATCCTCCTACATCAAAACACACCCCAGACCATTCTTCGAGGCATAATTGTAAATTGTATATTACCTTTCACTGCTAAGGTCAGGATTGGAGCAGTAGTTAATCATTGCCTTAGCTCTTGAAATGCCTTTTGACGCTTCACTATCCACTCAGCCTTAATGGCTTTCTTCAACAAATTGTCAGGGGAAATGCTATCTTGGACAAGTCCTTCACAAACCTCCGATAATAGCCAACTACGCCCAAGAAACTTCTAACATTAGCGACATTGGTGGGTCTTGGACACTTTGTAATTGCTTTCACCTTTTGGAGGTCAACTTTAATCCGTTCTTTAAAACTACATGTCTAAAAATTACTACTTCTTCTAACCAAAACTCACACTTCTTTAATTTTCTACATAATTGGTATTCCCTCAAAGTTTGTAACACTATCCTCATATGAACAGTATGTTCATTTCTATACTTCAAGTATATCAAGATATCATTTATGAACTCTACAACAAACTTGTCTAAATAGGCTCTGCCAACTGTGTTTAGAAGATCCATAAAGGCCGCGAGGGCATTGGTAAGGCTAAAGAGCATCATCTATTTGAGGCAAGGGGTATTTGCTCTTGATGGTAATCTTGTTCAACTCTCTGTAATTGATACATAACTTCAAGGTTTCATCTTTGTTCTTTACAAAGAACACTGGTGCACCCTATGGTAACACACTTGGTCTGATAAATTCCTTCTGTAATAGCTCATCTAGATGAACCTTCAGTTCTCTGAGCTCAGTTGGAGCCATACAATATGGGGAGTTAGAGATAGATTAGGCAATAGAGATTAATTCAATCTCAAAATCAATTCCTCTTTATGATTGCAGTCTTGCTAATTCTTTAGGAAAAACATCTCCAAATCCACAAACTACAAGAGTATCTTCTACTTTCTCTCCTTTCAACTGAGCATCCATAGCATAATACCAAAACCCAGTACACTCCTGGCATAACAACTTACTTGCTTTTGTAGCAGAAATTATGGGACATAGTTTTTCCTCTCTTTGCCCATAAAAACATACTTCTCTTAGACTTTCATTCCTCAAAATGACCTTGAGGTTTTCAAAGTAAATTTGAGCTCCATAAGTACACAACCAGTTCATCCCCAAAATGATATAAAAGTCTGATAAGTAAAATTCAATCAAGTCTCTAGGGAATGTGAGTCCACCAATTGTAATGGGGACAAGTTCATAGAAAATAGGGCACTCAACTATAGAGTCATTAGACAACTTGATTCTATAATTGGTTTCTAACTTTCCATTCTCAAGGTTCAACTGCTTAGTGAAGCGGGTAGATATAAATGAATAGGTGGCACTCGAATCAAACAATGCACAAAATTACTTTGAATTTAAAGAGAGGGTTCCAGTAATTACCATGCTAAAGGTAGTTACTTCCTTTTTGCTCATCATATACGCCCTTCCTACAAATGTAGGCCTTGGATGCGGGAACCCTTGGCACAGTAGAACCAAGGGTTTTGCTGCTCCCTTATGTATGGCCTTTAATATTCGGAAACATGCAGCAAAGAGGTGATTCGGGCTTTTATACCACATACACTTGTTGGCTCCCACTCAGCATTTAGGGGTAGTGTGGTTGGTTCTTCCGTATTCCCTACAGGGCTCCGCAAAACCTATAGAGCAACTCTTAGGAGGAGCAGGACTAGGCTTTTTTTGGTTTACACTCTTGCTTGGAGCTCCTTGCTCGATCCCATTCCTCTTTTGATTGATCGGGTTCAGGGGCTCAAATCAGTTTTCACTCGCTCCACTTTAGCTTCTCACTCAGATAACTCCTGGTAGGTCAAGATTGGTTAACCTGCCAGCTGATTACTAATATAAAAAGCTGAACATTCTTTGAATCTCCTCATCTTCCATCTTTTAGAGGACACAAATCCAAGGATAAACTTAGACAATTCTGTAAACTTACTAGTGTACTACAACACAGTCATACTACCACTCAGCTTCATCAGTCAGGTAGAACATCCTAATGTTCACTGTCTTCTCCTTTGAAATCTTTACTACTGTAAAAAATTTTTCTATTCCCTTCACCTATTCCCCTAATTCCACTAGGTCATACTTTCCATCGTAAACTTTAGGGTTACATCGTGCTACCCTGTCTGCCGGTTTATCATCTCCAGGAGGGTTTTCAACAGTTCCTGAAGGACTCTGTTTCATCAATTTAGCTACTAAAGTAAACTAGTGGTTACAGTTCCCAATGTTATTAGCTAACTCAGTGAATTGGCGGCTTTTCACTAAAATTTGGTGGTACATCACATGAGGCTAGTTTACCCGACCCCTAACCATGGTTCGAGTTATTCCCTATATAAGTCTGTGCATTGTTTTGCACAAATTCAGACATTTTGATCATATATTAAACAAAACAATTCAATCACTTGTATAAAACCAACAGATAAGAGAAGTATACCTAATAAATAAAACCAAGAAGATTATCAAAACATGAACCAAGGCTTCATTATATCTTTTCGTAACTACTTATTTACATGCTTAACTGCTTGTTTACAAACATGATCAACAAAAAAATATCACAACTAGCTCACTAACTAATGTCGACCCTTGCACCACTCTAAACAAAAACACTAACTAGCCACAAAACACCAAATCTGCCCGAAAAAAGATAGATCTAGTCATCATAGTCGGATGGATCAAACTAACTACATATAATGCCATATGCTACTCAAAACGCATCTATCCAACCAACCATACCATATGCATGCTGGCTCAAAAAGAACCTAATGAAAGTTAACACCTAAATCAGTCCAGCTAATCCTAATTCGGGTTAGACTCATCCTTAGCCTCTTTGCCTCAGTCAAAACTGTTGTCTGTTGCCTTTGGCTATGCATTATCAAGAATCTAATTGACCTGCTACTCCCTAACTCTAGATCCTCCTCTGGATCGTCCTTTGCCTCTAGGGGCTCATCAAGATCCTCTATGGGCTCATCATCTGAACTAACCAGTACTACCTCTAGGCAAATCAGGGCAATCTATGACCACATAAACCTCCTCTGATCACTATGGCATTGGGCTATCGGGCATCCGAGGAGTGCCAAGTACAGGCGGTGATGGTGGTCCTTGAGCTGGCGTAGGTGGTGCAGGTAGGGGAGGTGCCTGGTGTGAAGGAAAGTCATGCTGCAGGGTCTCTAAGGTGATCCCTCTCTACTCAAACTCCTCTCTGACTAGTAACTCAGAAGGGATGATAGCTTAGGCCTCCTGTATATGAAACCTAGGTCCATCTAAGCCCGAGGCTTCCACCATCATGAGAGCATGATAACGGATCATATACTCAACCCATGCGGCAATGATAAGTAAGGACCATAATAGTCTACACAATGCACGGACCATAATGATATGGAACCTAGAAAAGGGGTCCTGCACATGAGCTATCATACTAGCATGAAGAAGAGATGTCAGAAGCCACAGATGTACACAACATCATGTTTACCGCAAATGGATCCATCTAACAAGGCAAACATAAATGTAGAGCATGTAAGAGATGCACACAAACTTTTCTATTATTACTAATCTCTAACGATGTAATGATAACCCTTACTAACCAAGCTCCTCTCCCACCTATTTCTAGTCTCCGTACTTCATAACCTATTAAAGAAAACTGAACCTGGCTCTGCACTAAATCTGTAGCACTTTAAAATGAACATCCTTCACTATTTGCAATTTCTTAAATAATTCTCTTAATTAGAAGTGATGATCCCAATGATCGAGGTGTTACCCCCGTCCTAATAAAGACAACGCTTAAAGCAACTACAAAAAAGATATTATAATTGAGCATAATTCAATCCCATAAAAGTTGAACACCATCCAAAATCGTACATGGGTAGATGATAACAGACACAGGGTTTATACATTATAGTAGGCAAATCACCATTATCATTACAGTTCCAGCCACAAGATAACTCAAAATACATCTCCAAAACGCAAAAGTTCAGTACACCACTACTAATCCGACCAAGTTCCATTACTCACTTATCATCCCCAGCAGGTTTCCTAGCATTGGGGCGATTCACTAAGCACTTGTCTAAAACAAAACATAGCAAACATTTCAAAGTGTGAACCGAAGCACAGTAAATGCATTCTTGTGTTGTTCAATAATCATTGAAATATTGATTGGGCCCACTTTGTAATTCATTTTAATTTGAAATAGGAAATGAGATGAATGTAGAGCTACATGGCTACTTATTATCTGGTGGTGAACTCCTGAGAACTGATATGATCCATAGATAGGTGTACGCCAGTCAACCTGATTAGGAGACCTGGCCTGAGGCTGCGCGGTAACTGATGGGCAAATGTCCTAAAGCTGATAACTGATGGAGTCGCTAGTTATGTGACAAATCACTAATTAAACTGATTTATTGATGAACTTACCAAAACATTATAATTTTGATAAATACGTTCAAATTTTTAAAGATATAGGCAATGAATGTACTCAAAATTTTTAATGAAATCTCAATATATAATATTTGTATAAAAGAGGATGAAGAAATGATAGATGCTAATTTGTCCAAAATTGTCATTATAGGTACATGTACTCAGCAAATGAACTTAATCTCATAACGGATAACTTTAATACAACTTGTTTACTAAATGGCATTCAGAATCCAATGAATAAGCATAAGACAGGTTAAGTTAAGGCATTACAAACTATATAAACTATTGAAATTCAGTTTAAATCAACATAATATAGTATAATTTAAAGCAAAATAAACCTAGGTAAATAATTTAGGTTATAAAGTGAAGACTTAATAGAAGTAAAGGCACATAATTCATAACTTACACTACCAACCACAAATTGAGAACTAACACCCTAATATGAAAAGCTTAAAAAGTCGCGTAACACTTTCATTCACAGTGCAAAACACAACTACCACAACACGACTCCTAAAATTGAGCTTAAACAAAACTATGCACAGCACCAATTTATCATGCGCAGTCTTAGCAAATCAGCCATACCTTTTGCCACAAAACTCAAAATGAAGTGATTCGAGAGGCATTTGAAAGGTAACCCACTGGCCTATCTATCCACCAAAATTTAATTTTATGACGTACCAAACAATGCCAGTTGAATCGGAAATGGACACCTATTTTGGGTCTGCTCGGAGCCCTAATGTCCATGTTTTCAGTCTTTTCTTCACATCATTTCCTCTAAAATCACTCTCTAAAATCCCTCAACAATGGTCTATTCCTTAACATTACCTTACATAAGCATATTATTCAAAATCACTCTATAATAATCCTCACCTATTTTTCAACTTTTCTTTTCATTACAAAACACTTAAACACTTCCATAATCTAACTTACTTACATAAAGAAACAAAATGACTTCTTTCGATCGTTTGAGGGAATTTTCATAATAAACCCCTTTTAGAAAAAGTCACATCAATGCATAATCCAAGTCTACAACACATCCAAACTTATTTTCTATCCAATCATGTACAAATAACATACTTGATGCTAAGGATAAGCCAAATCATGCATGATCACCAAAATCTTAGCTTATAACCAGCTTATATTTGCATTTAAACTCATTTAATATCACCATGAATACAATAATAATCATTATTAATGCTAAAGATTACAAGGCAAACTACAAACACTCCAAATCCATCATTTCAAACTTAAGCTTGCATGCTTATGTATAATCTCAACCCTAGCAAGCTTTCCAGGTTAACCAACAAATTAACACATTAAAGTATCTCTTATTCTTATCAAAATAGCTTGATCAACAATTAAAACTAACAAAAATAAGAATCAAATCCAAAAATCAACAAGATAGGTGATAGGATTTACTCACTTTAAGCTTGAAAAAGGAGGTATAAGTGATGTTCGAAGAGTGCTGGAGGGTGGTGGTTGGGGGTTGCTGGTGGCAGAGAGGGGAGCCAGATGGTGGCTCTTTGCGGTAGCAAGCTGGCTCAGACAACAGCTCTCTCGCAGCAGAATAGTGGAAAAGGTAGCAGTGGGGTGGAGGGAGAATAGGAAGAAATGAAGTGAGTGTTTACTTGGTTGATGTTTGTCTTGATTGAATTCACTTGGCTGATATTTAACCCCATAAGTGGCTTTTTGCTAACGATAATTAGGCCTAAATAATGGTAATTAACTAAATCAGGTCAATCAACTTGTTGTGCGTTGAATTGGGCTTAAATAAATTTGGATCAGGAAAATAAAGCACTTCATTGTGAGCAAAAATTTATTTATTTATTTTTTATTAGTAGCTTGGAATTAAATTTTCATGATTTTTTGAAAAACAGTTTAGTCTTCCACACTATAATTGTCGAGACAAACCATCGATTAACCCGAAATTTTGCGATAATTAAAACCTGAATTGTAAAGTAGGCCCAAAATGAATTTTTTCAAACTAGAATGATTAAATGCAATAATAAAATGTGAGAAAATTAATAACATGACTTAATTAAATAAATAACTATGATTTAAAGTCAGGCTAATACATATGAGGTGCTAAGAAACCACTAGCAAAGTTGTATTGTGTTATATAAGTTGAATAGTCCTATGGATGAGACTTCTTTACTCCTAACTTCGTGGATTTGATGAATGTGAAATTAATTCAGTATAGATGTAGAGTTCCAGGTGGTTTTGTTCGACTTGGGTAGGTCGTAATGATTCCAATCCTTAAGAATTCCATTGTAATTATATGCAGGAAATAATTAGATTCAGGTAATTGGGTAATTAGAAATTAGTGTCATTATACCTTTGATTATTTGATTACTAAAGTTTGGAAGCGTAATATCACAAAACAAAACATAGAGATCAATCTCTTTGCCATAATACTGTAATGGTATAATTTGAACATGGACACTTCTAACACAGATATACCTATATTTTCTATCCTTTTTATGCTTAATGATATTAGCTTCTCACACACCATATTCACAATCTTTTAGTTCTAAATCCCATTCTATCATTTTGTATGCATACTCTCTAGTTGAAAGATGGATTTTTATAAATCATGTCTTCTACATTATCAGAAGCACCTAATCTTCTTTGACATCTTGATTATCATTATCTAGTGTAAATTCTTCTCTCTAAGATAGGTCCGCCAAGACTAATTCAGCTACTTTCTATTATATGACTTATTTCTTCATAATCTCTTCATTCATATTCATCTTCCATAACTATTTCAACAATTCCTTTGTTGTTTTTCAAGATTAGGTTAAGTGTTTCTTCTTCATTAAGCTCAAAGTAGTCTAAACTGCCCAATGTTTCTATATGTCTATTTTTCTTCATAATTTTACATTCGTTTAAATGATGGCCTACTTCTCCACATATGCAACACTTCCACCTATGTTTCCCTGTTGGACAATAAGTAGCTTTTCTTAAAAAAGTATATGCCTTTTAGGACTTTCTTTTGTATTTTTCTCCTCTTTGCTTGTTAAAGCCCTTTTTTTCTTATAAAAGTTTCTTATTTGTTTCTTCTTAGGCTCATTTCACCATTGAAGAGGAGTATCCCAATAGACTAGAAATTATTTATTCATTCTCATTGGTTTGTAAAGATTAAGACATTGAACATTTACCCATTTTCTTAATTGATAAGGTCTTGTATTAAGGGTATCAGTGACATCTGCTTTTTAAGGCCATGTAATTTAATTGATTATAGAATTCATTAGATAATGTAATTTGACATAAAATGTACTGATATTATGTCTAATTTTACAATAATATTATTGGCTAAATTTAGCAATATAATTTTCTATATATCTCATGTCCCATACTCATGTTATTAAACTTTCTTTGCCACTCTCTTGCTTTTCTTGAATAATTAAGTTTGGCTTTGATAAACTCAATTTCAATGTGCTCACATAATTTTTTAACATTGTAGCTAGTGCTTCTATCATTCTTAGTACATTTTTACCTTACTCATCTAATGAGTCGTACTCGTCAACTATAGTTTTAGAAAAACTGCGCGCGATACAGCTTAGTAAATTTCCATTGTCTATTTGGTATTGGCTCAGGATAGTATTCATACCTCTATTACAATGCTCAAGTATTTCTTCTGTATTAGGAGCTCCATTGACGTCTAGGATGTGACCTGTTTGGCTAATTGCTGTAAGGCTAATCTCTTTGAAGGATGTGATCTTTATTGGGATGCAACCAATGGAAAAGTTGGTTGTTCGTCCAGCTGGAACATACTAAGGTCTCACACAATGGGTATTTCTTCTAGACAATTCACCAAACTCTTCAAGTATTGGAATAAGATAGCTATCCAAAATGGATTTGATTTCGCCAATATTGAGTTCTTCACCAATCTCATTGGTTTCCTTTTTAGCTACGACTTTTCCACATATTTTTACCCATTTTTTTCTTAATCTCTTCAAAAGGAACAGGCATCATATCTTCTAGTTTAATCAATTTTATCTGTTGATACATTTCTTCTTCTAACTAGATATTATTTATCTCTTCATTATCATGAGACAGTACTTCTTGTTTGTTTACTATTGCGTTATGGTTTTGTTTAATTCTTATGGATTTTGTTCTTTATGAAATATATCTTATAACTCTTCTATATTGCACTACTTACGTTACATCCTCTTTTTCTTCTTCTATTTCTTCTTTTTTTGAAGATCTTTCAGTTGATTTTTCCTATTTCTTTTATGATTTTTATATCTTGCAAAGGAAACTTACGCTGAAATGGAAAACTAGTACTTAAATTAGATTTTTCACTATGTCTAATTTCGTCTATTAAGAAAAGATGAATTACTGATAATTACTTTTTTACCTTTTTAACTTTAGTCTTAATTTTTACTATTTTAGCTTTTACTTCTAAAATAGTATCGGTAATATACATTAATTGAGTTCCTATGAATTTGGATGAGTTTGGAGTCTGCACATTATCTAAATAATTTGTAGTAGGACAAGAAGATCATTATTCAAGCATTAAATGTATTAATTAATCTTAATTATCTATTAATTAACTTAATTACCTTAAATAAATTTTGATCACGTGGCTCTAATACTACTAAAGGGGATTTTGAGTAGTATTAATGATAAGAATATCACATGCACAAAAGTAAAATTCTTCTGAAATAAGTTTTTAATGATTGGAAGAAGATATGCAAATATGAAAATTTTAGGGCGATGGATGAAAATATGAATAGTGACTTGCCCCCTTAAAATAATTACAATAGAATATAAGAACTTTTAAATCTATCCTAAAAATATGGGACCCTAAAAATAATTTCCACAAAATGTAGGATACTTGACAGTAATTACTCCTGACAACAGTTAACGCATAATTTCAATCTACTGATATGATGGGTTGGTCGTGTGTTCTTTTTATGTAGTGACTTATTGAGTGATCGATGAGTAGAACAATTTGAGATGCATGCATGATGATTTTGCTCAATAGATGTTATACAAACTTATTTACTATATAACATTGCAGATGCCTAAAAATGTTATCTCATTTTAAATTGCCCAGTAATGAAAATCATACCCTAACTTGTGTCTTTAGGGGCTCCATAGAGCGAAATTAAAAAAATTAAATTAAGAATAAAAAAGGAAAAAGAAGCAGAGATTGAGAAAGGTTGGCCCAATAGGCCGAACCTAAGCAAAATAGGGAACCTGGCCAGGTCACTAATTTTTTCTACCCTATGAGCACTTGCTTAATTAATCATAGTTGGACTAACTTACTGTATTTAATTTGTTGGAGTCCTTGCTAGATTAATTCACTCATTTAGATTAAGTTTAATTGCAATAAAATTATGTTTCCTTTGTCTTAATCAGTTTAAACAATCCTCTCAACCACTATAAAAAGGGGCTACCTCCTAGGGTTACAAGCATCGAATCAGCACAAAATTTCCATTAGTGAGAGCATCAAAAAGCTTACGAGAGATTTTTGGGGAAAGAGTACGTGAAACCAGAGAGTTAGAGACTAGGGAAAATCTCAAGAGAAGCACTTTATACATTGAGAACATTGAGAAATGATGAGAAGAGATTGGGTTAAACATTAAAAAATGTCACTTTGCTACCTTCCATGGTAAATCAGCTAGGATATCTCAAAGGCGAGATTTGAATCTTCCCCTCATTTCTTTTCTTTCTTTCATTGCATGATTTTTGATTTCGAGTTTGGCAAAGACATAATCTATAAGTAGCTACCTACATACTATAATTACTTACTTTATTTTTGAATTTTTTTGGACTAGCATATTACATTTGATTTGTTTTGTTTGATATGACTGATGCTAATGTGCTGCATGACTATTTGATAGTGCAATTAAGGTCATAATTTCTTGTATTATTAGTAGAGGCTGTTAGTGATGACAGGTGACTATGTGATGACTCCATCATGCTACCAAACCATCAGCCCTAAACCTAGATCCTTGGCTGGAGCCTCGTGCCCACACTAGGGATTACTTGGTGTCTTTTGAAAACCTTTTTGAAGCTAACCGATTCTCCCTACTAGTTTTTGGTTTAATTGAAAGAGAAGGTAAGTTCTCCCTAAAATTGACTAGTGACTCTATTAACTAAAATTCACAGCTTCTTTTTATCTTTTCTCTGTTTGCTTTTATTGTATTTTTTGCTAAATTGGGCAAATTGGTTTGGCATCCAGATAGTAAAAGCCTTTGGACTAAGATCCGTGCTCAGTTCGGTCGAGGAAGTCAGACAAGTTCCTAGATCAAACTTACAAGCTAGATTCCTAGGCCAGGTAATAGTTACTGCCAGGATTCATCCAAAGTTGCTAGACCAAGCTCTGGTCTAGGAACCCAATTGGGTTCTTAAATTAGATCCTAGGTCCAGCTCACTAGGTTGGACCTGTAGCCTTGCTATCATCTATCAAATTTTACTGAAAAATAAAAAAAAAATCTGATTTAATCAAACACCCAGCAAATGTGTCTGACCATTGGTAGGGGTTCCCACTTGGGATGGGTTCCCTAGGATTGTGGTCCTTATAGCGACAACTCAACTTGGGGCATTTTTCAAAAGAGTGCGAGATTTGAAATTCAATATTGAAATTATTGTAGTTATACTTGCATTAGATATTCTTGCATTAAAGGTGGTGCCATGATAGGATTAACAGTGCCTCTAGGATTTAAACCCTACTACTAACCCTTAGGAAAAGAGTTGGCTAACTCAGGGGACCTATTCAGACTTCCAACTAAACTTGCGACTATTTCACCCACTCATGACACACTTTCTCGATCCGTATGATACAAGGAAGGAAACCGAAATGTTCTAACCTTGCCGTGCACCCATAGATAACGTACACAACATTTTGTGTCATGAGAGCTAAACTTTACTTGAACCACTTGTGACTTAGAATTCTACCTTAAGGTGGAACTCATGTGTGTGCTTGAATGTGTTCTTTTAAAACTCAACTACCCTAGGCCTAAGAACTATGCATTGATACTTTAGATTTTAGGAGAGCCCAGGTTAGGAAAGGTCAACCTTAGTAACTAGGGTTGGAAGCTAAACCCGCTTCGGGGCCAATTAGGATCTAAGGGCCTCTTAAACTTAGACTAGAATATGTTCTAGCCTCAGTTAAAGGCATTAAAGGTCATAATAGAGGACTCAATCGAACCTGAATGGGTGTTGAAAAAGAAAAATAGTTTGCGTGCACGTTTGTGTCTAGGGAAAGGGTAGAATTTAGTCTAATTTTTGGAGAACCCGATTAGGATTCCTGCATACCTTTTGCATAGGCTTGAATCAGAATTTAATACAAGGGCAGAAGTCAGCTTTATCCTAGGAGTTTTCTTCCATATAACTGAATTTAGAAGTAGAAGAAAAGGGAAGTGGTCAGGAATTCAGTTTTAGAGGCCTAATAATAAACCTAGTCAGTATCTTCTAGACAAGTCCAGTCTAGTTAGTTTGCTTTAGAGTCTATTATGAGTCCGCATCCATGGCATAGAATTAACATTCTAGGCACTTGATATAAGCTTTTAGTTCATAAGTTAGCATGTTCTATTTTGAGTCCTTAATTCTCTTTCAAAAAATATTTAGATGAGCCAGTGCTAAGTATTTTTCATTATCTATTAGAATAGGGAAGACTAAGAGCGTACATGGGCGGAGCCCATCCATTGGAGAGTTCTATCTAGGGAGCAGTTTGAAGAAACTCCACCTGTCACATCAAAGTCGAAGTCAAAATCCAACTTAAAGTCCTATCCGTCCTCAATTTCAATCGTTGGGAACAATGAGATTGGTCAACATATGAAGATGGTGCAAAATATGCAAACTATAATGGAGGAGAGTCAAAACGATGATGGTTGATGGCTGTTGTGCTCCAGAAGATCAGCAAAGAATCCTAAATGGAGAATAGTGAGCAGCCCCATGCTGAAGAGGGGATGGAAAATGAAAAGGGAGAGGTATATAATAAGAAAGTGCAAGGGAAAAAGAACAATCCTCAAATCAATCCACGAGTAGATCGAATAGAACTACTTAAGGAATCGCCCATGTTCTACAATTACTTTAACGACTGTGCAAGATTCACTTTAATTCCAGAGGGATGTTACCTCCAAAGTTCACCATACTAGACATGAAGTTCCATGAAACTGAGAATCCTCGCAATCAAATGAGGAACATTATTAGTGCAGCAACTATAAAACATATTGATAACGACATTATCCATATCATATTTCCTTGGACATTTGGTACGGATTTGACAAGGAGGCATAATGTTATAAACCCAATGCAAATTCAGCAATTGGGGTAATCTTCAGAGAGAGTTCTTACATTAGTATTCATATAATGGTGACCTCCTAATCACACTCACAGAATTATAATGAATCAAGCCAGAAGAAAAGGAAGCGTTACCTGACAACCTTGTGTGAACACCTAAAGCTGACATCTTTATTTTAATCGCCCAATTATGAAAATATGTAACACCCCAAGTATACATGATCCATTGCCTACTTTCATCTGCTTAAGGTTACCAATAAGATACAATGACTCAATGAACGGGGCGTTACCGCCGTCCATGAAGGACAAGGCTTTCATTAAACATGAAAACTTGTCATAATCCAAAGGTTACCCCATAACAGGGTATACACCATCGTAAACACCCAAACCATTTAGTTATATACAATAAGGTTCTAATATCCCAAGGATAATACCACCTTACATAACTTGGTTCAGAAATACAGTCGCAACATCAAAATACAAAATTTAACTTAAATATACTTCAGCCTCCAAAATACATCACAATATGCTAAGATAGTATCTTAGCTCTCCCACACCGTAAACCACATGAATGGTTTTGTCTCATTTGGCATCTCCAGCCTCCTTGCCCGCCTTGGGGCGATTCACTGAACATTTTTCTAAAACAAAGCATAAAAATATTTTGAACTGTGAGCCAAAGCTCAGTACATGCATCCCTGTACTGTTAAAGGTTCATTGAAAAGTAATTTAGGGCCCACTTGTAATTCATTTTAAGTGAAAACAGGGAATGAGATGTATATAAAACTGTATTGCTGATAATCTGCTAGTGCCCCCTTAGTAACTGTTACGATCTATGAATAGGTGTACACCTGCCAAGCCGACCGAGGGATTTGGCCTGAAGCCGCACGGGTAACTGAGGGCAATGCCCTATAACTGATAACTGACGGG
>NCQV01050689.1:0-10378 GCA_002740545.1 Lophocereus schottii
AAGAGATAACCCTTATCTTCCCATAGCCGTGAAGAAGATTCAAATGATAACCAGGAATCTTCAGCCTTTGAAACTCTATCACATCCAAAAATATAGGCAAAAGAGAATCTTTTAGTTTTGGAAAATCTCCCAAAACCTATTTTCGCAAATCTCCCAAAATATATTCAAGAAATATCCTTTCTAGAAAAATAGCAATCTTGGAATTTAAAGAAAGTATTCTGGAGATCTTGGCCAACCGAAATGAATTTTCAACGATAACCGGGTATGGCCACTTCAGTTCAGAAACACCCTAGGCACCCTGTTTGTAGGGTTGTTCGCAGCTGGTGTTCTGAAGCACTTAGCGCAAATACCGATTCAAGAGGTGTTTAAAATGAAGTTTTCAATATTGGCATATTAACAAGAGTCTAAATAAATAAAACCTATATACTCAAGAGTTCTTGTTTTGAACCAGTCATCTTATTCAAGATTTGCAGAGCTGCTGTGAACACCAAGGCCTCCTTGTTTGCTGGGGTTGTTCTTTGCATTGCTAGAGTTCAGGAACATGCCTTACAATCAACTGTCGAGATGGTGTTCTTGACTTAATATAGAATCACCAAGTAAAACCTGTTTTGAAGACTTGTTCTCACATGTAGCAAGTCTGTTAATACACTAAAGATTACAAATACCAATTAGGCCTGTTTGGAGATCATGTTTGGAGCAACATTACTTGGACAGATTTTTACACTTGGATTTGTCATTATCAAAACTAAATATCTCAACAAGCCTAAATAAATTTTTTTCCCATCGGGATGATTAAATGCAATAAATAAATATGAAAAAATCATTAATATGAAGTAATTAAATAAATAAATATAATTTAGGTTTGGGCTATTACACAAGGGGCCACTAGGTTGACCGATGCATAAAAGGCCTCTTGCAATTGCCTTTTCTTTTTTCGCAATTCATTTCTGACCTTCTTTCTCCGTGAATCAAAGCTTCCTTTTTTCATGAATTTAAGTTTTTTGCTTGGATTTTGGCATTATTGACTCATAACATCGAATTTAATTCCGAACTTGGGGGATTCGTGGATTGGTGTGCTTTGGTTGTGCAAATATTCATTTGATGAGAAAAGTTTGCTTGTTTATGATGATTTTAGGATGTAAAGAAAGCATTAGCTGTTCCTCCCTTGTTAGTTTTATAAATTTTAGTTTTGGATTTAGCTAAGTTCCTATTAAAATACTGTCAAAATTATTTCGAGGTTATTTTTGCATGGTTAAGTAACTTGAGCCTTGCGTTTACAACTTGTAAAATTATTTTAGTCTATTACATTTAAACTATAATGCCCACACGCTTGGGCCTAGTAATCTTAGCGATTACTTAAATTTTCAAACAAAACTGATAGAGTTTCACCTATAAATATACCATGATCCTATGCTTATAACCTTATAGTTGGTACCTGTAATAATAAAAATATAAAACACATATTCAACCAAGCACGCCGATCACATGCCGAAGAAAGTAGCTATGTGGCCCGCATGCATTAGATCACTCCGATTATGAGTTACATCAAAAAAAATAAATCGACACACAACTTATTGGGTCACACACCTAGAGTATAAGGGTGTTCACATCCCAAAGCATACCACTTTAATAAGCAATTGATAAATAACAAACTAGATGGTTAGCTCACAAAGATGATTGGAGTGATAACTAGACAATCTGCAATACACGTACTCTGCTGATAGACTTAGATATCATGAAAAGATCTCACAAGTCAACCCCAATACACCACTTATATCATGGATCGAAGTATATATACATATGTTCTCTTGGCAACATGCTACTAAAGCATCTAAGAGAAATAAACTGGAACTGAACTTCCACTTGTCTTTTAAGAAAAGTTGGACCCAGGTAAAAAGGGAAAACGAGGGTGTGAGCTAACACGTGCGTAGTAGGTAATCCGCATCTTAAGTAACGAAGTATTAACGTACAGCACAAAATATATAGCGACCACACAAAGGGCAACACTTAACAATACAATATTACACCTCAATTAATCATCCAGCTAAAAGCTTCTCCAGCTAATAGCAGGCGTAAGGGGAATGAAAAATGCTATTTTGCCATGGTAGCTCCAAGACACCTTCACGTAATAAACGAAGTTGTTTTCTAGTTTTTTAATAGCGACCATAACTCAAGGATAAATAAGGCATAAAAATTACGCTACAGTACTTAAAATGTTTTAAACATATTTGCGTCAAAATAGACAGTCTGCCAGCAATAGTTTATTGCAAAAGAAATCCCTTCAAGACATTAGTGTATAATATCATGGATGTAGCAGAAGTCTCAATGATTAGAGGTATTGCTGTCTTCCTAAGTCGGACAAACCTATATAACACCTACATAATTTTAACTAAAAGATTTTCACATTTACAAGTCCATTAGGCTAAAAACATTGAAGTTGGCCACACACTACAATTTAACTTGAACATAACCCGAATATAACTAGATCAAGTATGTTCTAATACTACACATTAGGCCTGCAAGCTTCTTCAAAATATAACACTATTTGACCTTTAAGCTCTGTAATGTCATTATGTTACACCAAAATCCACTATAAGCACCTATCGGTGTTAAGCAACGAAAGACCTATAGCCTGACTTCCTTCTAGCTTGTTAGGGAGATCGCTATTCACTAATTCCTTACCAAAAATAGAAAACACAAAAATAATTTGAGCAAATGAGTAGTGGCCTAGTACATTTATCCCCACACTGTAAAATAAACTTTTAGAATACTTTAGTTCATCCACCGCATTCAGTACATTTTAGTTCAAAGATGGGAGAGGGAGAGAATATGAATAAAACTTCTGTGGTGGCTATTATTTAGAAGTGGAACCCTTGCTGGCGTTTGAGGCAAACATTGACATAGGTGTACATCTCACAGGCCAGTCGACAAACTTGAGTTGAAACCATGCAAATGAATTGATGGTCATAAGCTCTACTGCTTGATAACTAATGGGATCATTGAATTCGTGGCAGAACATTGTTCTAACATATTCATTGCATGAATATTGCATGAGGTTTACATAGTATTGAGAACCATGTGTATTTTTGAATAGTACAAGCAATTAACGAACTTGAAAATTTTAAAATCCCTTTTCCTCATATGAAATGCTTGTTTTTGGCTTGATGATGACAAAAGTGGGCTTGTCTGTATCGCAAATATATATTTTTTTAGGGTTAGTAAAGTTCTAAATATCTTTTATTAATGACAATCTTAGTAAATAATTCATAGTTTTACTTGACTCTTTTCCTAAGTATCAATCCACTCACATTATTTATTTAAGCACACATATCGAATTTGGTTTCCCATTCATATTATGCCCTCTTTTTATCATTGCGATTATTATTATCATTAATGATTTTGATGTAATTATCATTATAATTATTATAGTCATTGTTATTATTGTTATTGCTTGTTATCCTTATTATCATTATAATTGACATTTCCACTGTTATTACAATTACTATTACTGCAATGATTATTATCATTAGAGGTGATATTTTTATTAGTTTTAGTGACTTATTCATAATGATGTTTGGATTAATCAAGTTGCAGTTTTACTTGGTTTTGGATGCCAAGTACAAGCTCTTAGCACATACCAGAAAGGTTTTTGGACTTCTTGGCCTCAAGTAAATCATGTTTCCATTTAGTTGGCTTGAACTGTATGGCTTGTGTCATTTCCACCCTACATCTGCATTATTCCATATTTCTTCTTCATTTGGAGATTGATTAACACTTAATTAATCAGCAACATTATCTATAACCAATTCATCTCACTATTTAAATCACTTCAAGAATCAAGTTGTTCAATTGGGTTAAATCCCTACTGTCAATTTCATACTAAAACACCATTTAACTATCGCATATCGCACTCCAAACCTCATGTTAAATTAATTGATTCCGAAATCCTGAAAATTAACTTTTCCCTCCTTCCTCTATATTCAACCTCAACTCTCAACCCAAACCTCCTACAGCAAGCATCCAACATCCACACACCCACCATTTTAAGTTTTCATTTAAACACACACAAAAATTTATCAAAATTCATGTAAATCAAAGTCCATGGGCATTACCACACAACTCATACTCAACACTGATGCTCTTTATAGACACCATCAACACATATGCTTATTCAAATCCCCAAATTCATCATGATAAACCCTTAATTCATACAAATTAGTATTTATTCATGCTAAAATAACACATCACCTAATTATATTAGGGAGTAAAAAGATTAGAAATAAGTGCGGGGTAGTAAAGGTTGACCTCCAAAAGAACCAAGAACAAAGCCAGAGCGGAGTGGGGCGAGAGTGCGGCAGTGTTGCTACTGCAAGGCGCTCAGTGGTGTCCTGGCTGACGATCCTTGTTAGATTAGGTGGCGGTTGGGTTGCGTGGAAAAAAAATAGGGGAGAAGACGGTGGGCGTGTTCATAACTGGGAAATTAAGGGGCACTTGCTGCTGGCGCAAAAAAGGGCGAGAAGTTTGTTTAATTTTATTAATTTTGATCGAATAACCATATTCTAGATATTTCCCATTATGCTAATCTCTATCTTTTGTTCTTTTTCTTTCATAGAAAAACAATTCCTGTTTTGACAGAGAAATCGTTAGGCTAAAGCTTGGGCTACTATTAGTATCTCCCTGGCCTATTGGAAGAAACTCACAAATTCCGCCAACATGAATTAATTTTTTCATTGCATTTATTTTTATTTCTTTTATTAACATGATGGTTTGATTTGCATAACGTAAGTAAACAAATTTTTCATATATATATATATATATATATATATACACATTTTATATATATGTATATATATGTGTGTATATATACACACACACACACATATCGATATATCTTCGAGGGGATGATTGAAAGCTTAAGCTAGAAATCAAAAGCACACGATTTTGCAAACTGAAATCTAGCTAAGTACCCTCAAACACGTGATCATATTCAAAGAGATAGATAGAACTAAACTGAATGTTTGGATACAAAAACATCACCAAACACTAGCTTAGATATAGAAACACCACTTAAACAAAGATTAGGACTTACCTAAACACCACCTTAATCGACCAAATTAAGGATAAGCAAGTGAAGTATTTGATAAATGAAAACAAGAACGTTCTTAAACGGGTTTGCTGATTTCAAAGCGTAATATGCTGGAAAATGGTCATGAATGGCTTTTGTTTACAAGCCTAGCAAGCACCTAGACAAGTAACCAAGCACCTAAGGTTTCCTTCGTAGGGAGGAAATGTCTTAGATTAGGCTAATCTCCCCGGTTAGTGCTAACCCGAGTACAAGCTTTGCTTAGCCTAATCTAATTACAATCAAAACATAAAGGAAAGCAAAACAAATGATGATTACAACTTAATTACAAGTGTTTGAGCTTAATACAATTAGTTTCTAAATAAAAAGGGCAGCAGCCGTAAAGTAACTTCTCCTTTTCGGCTAGCCAACGAACTTCAAGAGACGTGTCTTTTGTTGCCTTGCTTCCCATTGGTTGCTCTTCTTAAGGTAAATTCCTTTTGCAGTTGATGACTGATGATCTAGAAGCCTTGGGACGTGTGCCACTCTAGCTAGATAGCAGCAAACCCATGGATGAAGGTAAAAATGGCTGGCTGTATCAAACCGGGTTCACAGGCAGATTTTAACCTGGTTTTTAATCTTGAATTAAGCTTAACAAAAGTGGTCATGATTTGGATTTCAGGCCATCGGGGGAAACCTTAGGATGTGTACAAAGCCCCTGCAAAAAAATCAAGGTTAAATCATGTTTAAGTAGATGAATTCGACCAAAATATTTAACCGTACAGTTTTGAACCAAAAGTGGCCGGTTAGACAAAATGCCTTGATCTCCCAACTTCTTTTGTGTATGATTGGAAATTAAATGGAAATTAATGCTTGGACCTAAAAGTAGACATCATGAGGATTCCGAAAATGCAAAAGTGTCAGACTTAAGCCATAATGTAGCTTAAGTAATGAGATGAACAAAATCGGGCACATTCTCACCATTCAACCTGGTTGCTTGGTTTTGGCTCTCTTCTATAATCTGAGCCAATGCTTGGACTTTGGAGTTTGTAAAGGACCTTGATGGACTTGTTGGACCTTCTTCCTTTTCTTGGGTGGTGGGGACTCCATCTTCCCCCCCTTATTGAGAAGATTTGATCCTCAAATCGATAAGGTAATCATCGTCTTGGCAAGCTCTCAAATCAGGTACATTGAATGTGGCTGAAACTCGATTGTCACTTGGTAAATCAACCTTATAAGTATTCTCATTTATACGTTCAAGTACCTCAAATGGACCATCAGCCTTTGGCATAAGCTTGTTCTTCCTTTTAGTTGAAAATCTTTCCTTTCTAAGGTGAATCCACACGAGGTCTCCAGGTTAAAACACCACCTTCTTCTTATAATTGTTAGCTTGAGCTTGATATGTTACATTGGTGTTCTCAATCTTACTCCTTACCATCTCATGACTCTTCTTGATTTCTTCTACTCTTGATGCTGCATCAGCACTTGGCTTTTGGTCTAGGGGTCGTGGTGTAAGATCAAGTCAAATAAGAGGATCAATTCCATAGACCACCTTGAATGGTGAAAGACCAGTAGCCGTCCTTACTACCCTATTGTAAGAAAACTCTGCATGGGGTAAAAGTAAATTCCATGCCTTGGCATGAGATTTAATCAACGCTCTTAGGAGTGTTCCTAAGGTTCGAGTAGTAACCTCAGTTTGCCCATCAGTTTGTGGATGACAAGTAGTACTATACTTCAGTTTAGCACCTAACTTCTTCCACAAAGTAATCCAAAAATGACTTAAAAACTTGGTATCCCTGTTCGAAACAATAGACATAGGAATGCCATGTAATCTTGCCACTTCCCTGAAATACAACTCTGCAATATGTGTAGTATCATTAGCCTTGTTACATGGAATGAAATGAGACATCTTAGAAAACCTATCTACCACAGCAAAGATAGAATCCTTATTGCTTTAGGTTTTAGGCAGTCCATGAAAAAAGTCCATACTTACATCAACCCAAGGTATAGTGGGAATAGGTAAAGGTGTGTATAAACCGTGGGGTAAGGAATGGCTTTTAGCCACTTAACATGTCCCACACCTTTTCAGAATATCTTGAACATCTTTCTCCATGGCTGGCCAATAATTGTGCTCCCTTAGCATAGTGAGTGACTTGTTCTCCCCATAATGACTAGCTAAAAATCCTCCATGAACTTTCCTGATTAGAAGTTCCCTTGTGTTACACTTTGGTACACATAGCCGTGTACCCTTCAAAAGAAATCCCTCCTAGATTAGAAAATTTCCTTTGGGGTGCTTGGAACATTCAGCGTACAACTCTCCAAAGTCTTCAACCTTGTGATACAAAGCTTTTAGATGCTCAAGACCAAGTACACAAGCATTTAATTGAAATAACAAAAGATACCTTTGAGATAGAGCATCAGCAACTTGATTGAGTTTTCCATATTTATGCTTGATTGTGAAATGATATGATTACATAAACTCAACCCACTTTGCATGCTGTGAGTTCAACTTATGTTGGCCTTGAATGTCCTTCAAAGCTTCATGGTCAGAATGTAAGACAAACTCACTTGCAATAATACAATGACTCCAATGCTCTAAACATTTCACAATGGCATAGAATTCTTTATCATAAGTGGAGTATTTTCTTCTTAAATCATAAAGTTTCTCAATAAAGAAGGCTAGAGGTTTACCTTCTTGAGTAAGAACTCCATCAATACCAACTCTTGAGGCATCACATTCCACTTCAAATAGTTTACCAAAGCACGACAAATACAAAACAAGTGCTTGAGTAAGTCCAGTCTTGATGTCTTCAAAGGCAGATTGTGCTTTTTGTGTCCACATAAATGATGTACCTTTAATAACTTCAGTCATATGAGCCATAATGGTGCTGAAAACACGAATAAAGCTCCTATAGAATGAAGTTAAACCATGGAAAGCTCGAATATCATGTATACACCTTGGAACTGGCCAAGACTGAATTGCTTCTACTTTGTTTTCATCTGCCTTAATAACATCTCCAGTAACAATGTAACCAAGAAATGTAGCTTTAGGAGTAAAGAAAGCACATTTTTTAAGGTTACCAAATACCTTCTCATGTTCTAAGACAAGCATTACTTGAGTTAAGTGATTTTGATGTTCATGCTCATTCTTAGAGTACACCAAAATATCATCAAAGTATACTACCACAAGCTTTCTTATATACGGTCTGAACATTTAGTTCATCAACCTCATGAAAGTATTACGTGCATTAGAAAGGCCAAAAGACATTACCAACAATTCATAGAGTCCTCCCTTGGTTTTGAAAGCTGTCTTCCATTCATCACCTTCTCTAATTCTGATTTGGTAGTAACCACTTTGAAGATCAATTTTGGAGAACACCTTACAACTATATAACTCATCTAGCATGTCTTCAAGTCTAGGGATGGGATATCTATACTTGATTGTGATCTTGTTGATGGCCCTGCTATGCACACACATTCTCATTCCATCATCCTTGTTTGGCACCAAAAGGGCTAGAACTGCACACAGACTGAAAGACTCACAAATTAAGCCTTTATCCTTTAACTCTTCAGCTTGTCTTTGAATTTCCATAGTGTCTTTTGCATTCATCCTATATGCTGGCTTGTTTGGTAGGATGGAATCTGGAATAAGATAAATGTAATGTTGGATGTCCCTTTTAGGAGGCAAACCCGTAGGTAGCTCCTCAGGAAACAAGTGACAGAAATTTTGCATGAGTGTTCTAGCTATGGGATGAGTAGGCATCAAACTTTCTAGTTCATCTTGCATGCTTAGTATCCACTCTTTAAAGGCTTTAAACTCATGTTGAGAAGCCTTTAGAGTTAGTTCACCTACGGACAGTAAACAATCAGCTTGTTTGGGCATGATTTGTGGTTAAATTTCGTGTAGTTTGGATTGGGGTAAAGGGGCTAGGGTGATCTTCTGGCCATCCTTGGAAAATAAGTAAGTGTTTAAGTAACCATTATGCATACCCCTTCAGTCATACATGTAACGCCCCAAATGAAACATGTTTAACTATTTATATCCTCCTTAATAAATTCTTGAATTATAATCTAGATAACCCAATGATAGGAGCATTACCGCCGTCCAAAAGGACAAGGCTTGAAACAGGAGTGCTATAAATAATATAGCTAAGCATAACCTCAAACATATACACTCCCATTAAGTGTTAACCAATGAAGGGTTTATAAACCATAGTAAAATAAATTACTATATAGTCTACATCTTCATCCACATAAGAATTCAATATACAGCTTTAAGGTACGCATATACTGTATTACTTTTGATCCACCTTGATTTCCTTGCTTCACTTATTCTCTTCAGCTGATTTGTTAGCATGAGGGTAATTCTCTGAGCATTTGCCTAAAACATGACATGAAAACATTTCGAACTGTGAGCTGAAGCTTAGTACATGCATTCCTGAATTGTTAAATGATCATTGAAATACTGGTTGGGCCCGCTTTGTAATTCATTTAGTTAAAACAGTGAATAAGATGATGTAAAGCTCCATTGCTAGTTATTATCTGATAGTGAACCCCTTGATACTGTTACGATCTATAGATAGGTGTACACCTGCCAAGCCGACCGGGGTCCTGGCCTGAAGTTGCACGGGAAACTGAAGGATGAATGCCCTATAGATGATAACTGACGGGATCATTAATTATCTGATAAATCACTATGTAACTGATTCATTGATGTACTTGCCAAAATATGATAACGTTGATAAATACACTGTGATTTTTAGAGATATAGGCAATGCACGTACCTTGAGTCTTTAAAAGTGTCATCTGACTTGATACAAGTCAGCTATTTCATAAATGTCATCTGACTTGATAAATATATTCTGACTTGATAACACTTATGCAAAATGGGGAACGATAACTAGGCCTCAACTCTATTTCATAAATGTCATTGTAAGTATGTGTAACAGTAATGAAAGGGGATACATAACTTGTGCATTTTAATATACTAAACTGATTTTAATTCAATATAAGACAAGTTAAACCAAAATGAACTGATTTAAATCAGTTAGGGTTATTGAACTTGAAATACAATAAATTGACGCAAAATAGGCAAATGGAAATGATTGCGGTGACAATGAAAAGATTTCAATTAAAATAAACGAGATATGAGTTTCTGATGTGTTGAAATGGACAATGGAAGGTTTAATACTTCTGAAATGTATAATAGAATGGTTAATGCCTCTGAAATGGATAATAGAAGGTTCAATGCCATGATGGGCTTTGTGAGGTTCATAAAAGCTCAAATAACACCCTAACGTGGTCCAAAGGACACTG
>NCQV01050709.1:0-12204 GCA_002740545.1 Lophocereus schottii
TCACATGGCATAAAATGGTGACTTGACAACTTGCAATTGGTAGATGTTAGTTGAACCATGTTAATCAACATTAATGTTATTAATTAGAATTTATTATATTTTATTAACTTAATTATTTATTACATAGTTTTACACTTCTAAATTATTTTATTTTTGAGTAAGCCCTCATGCGGTTAACTTGGTGTACAATAATTGTTTTTTTTTTAAAATTTCAAATTGATTCATTTTATTTTTCAATATTAAAAGAATAGAATTAGATGAAAGAATCAAATTTTAACTTAATTTTAATTGTAACTACTTATTATTTTTGAAAGCCTAGATCTTGAAGTCATTGTAAATGACTAATAGCATATTGCCATATAACAATTTAATCGTATAGGATAATTAATGAAAGATATATAAGATAACATGTATAAAGCTTGTGTTAGATTAGTGGACCACATAAATATTCATCTAGGGTTGAAAAGTAATTTTTTATATATCTTAAGTAGAATAATCTATAAGATTGTAATATATATTTTATGAAGTTAAGTTAAATTAAAACATAATCGATTTAACTTTTAAAAAAAATCTATCACAAATTAATTACACTGTGATGTGCTTGAGAATCATGAAAAAAATAGTAAATGATAAATCATTATCATATGAAAACAAAAGCAATTTAGAGTTATTTTAAAGGAAAATTTGAAGGAATAATAATTATGTTATTATAAAATTATTAATTTACTTTTAAAGTAATATATTTTTATTAATTATTTATACTAATATTGTTAAAACAAAAATTGATTAACATCCTTACATTGCAAGGGTATAACATCAGTATATCAATAAAGTTTAAAAGTCATGATATAGAGGAGAATAATTAAGTTTTATTGTGCACTTTCTTTATCCCTTTTTAATACCATTTCGCTTAGCTATTTAAAAATTATTCTTAAATTAATTAGCTTTGTTGTCATAATTAACATAAAAGTTATTTCATAAAACGAAAAAGTTCATTAAATACATTTTAAGAGTTTGCAACATAAATTCCGAAAGAATATTTATGTAGGATTTTTTCTTAAATATTTCAATTGGTAAATCTTTACATTATATATTGTGGAGTTTCCGACATGTTTTTGCCATTATTGTTACTTTAATACTTGCAATGTTGCTGTGAACGCGCCCACAATAAGTTCTAATATCAACATGTGGATTGTGTAAAATTAGGGTGGCAAAAATATGTTCAATCCGGTTATCCGAGTTTGTCTAAATCAGAAAAACATTGGGTACGGTCACAAAATTTATATCGGAATTTAAAATTCAGATAACTGATTATGTCTGAATTTAAATCTGGGCCGAGTTCGGATTGTCCGGATTTTCGAACCATTTCGAATTCGGATAAATTCGAACAATCTGACGACCGGGTTCGAACATCAGACAGCTACAATGATGTGTAAATTGGTCCAAATTTTCTAAAAAAATTTATAAAAACAATTTCGGACAAACGGGCTCGGACGTTGAAAAAACGGATTTGGGTTCGGTCACACAAAAATTCGGTCCAAATGTCTTAAAATCATATTATAAATTCGGACATTCGGACGACCGAGTCTGGACATCGACCATTCGTGTCCAGGTGTCTAGTTCTGGCCAGAATGTCCGTTATATAATTCGAACAGGATTCGAGTATGAAATTTTCGTTCGAATGTTCAATTTGTCCGAATCTGAATTGATCAAAACCTGAATTTTAGCCAGTACTATGTGAAATGAACTAGGTGACATGTTCCATAGTATGCATTGTGTACGACTCCCAGAAAAAACAAAACTCTTAGAATTTGCATTCATTGTATCTAATTATTTTGTCTCACATTGACTCATTCTTAGTGGTTGATTATTTTAAGACTCGGCAAAAAATGACCCGATCCAAAAATTCGAGTCGAATCCGTCCGAAAGTTTGGGGTTTTGAACACGAATTTTTCGACCCGAATCTCAAATAAACTAAACCCGAAAAACCTCAAATTTTTGGGTCAAACCCTGCCCGAACCTGAACCCGCCCCTCAATCCTAATATTATATCATTATTTTTTATTTTTCTTTAAGTTTTTCCCCTTAACAATAATAGTTTTTCTTTATAATAAATCCTTTAGAGAGATGTCGATAACTATCACATCCCTTTGCAAATTAGACGATGACCTCTGTTATTTCCCAAATTCATTCCCATAAAATAACGCCATATTCATATACAACTTAAAAGTGGAACAGTTTCAAAAAATGGACACAAAATATCTAATTTTAAGAAAATCAATTTAGAATATCACAAGTATTAATAATGTTCAAGTCATACCATAATATTCTCAGTAAAATGAATATGTCTCATCTCATTTTAAATAATATTACTGTAATAATATAAAATTTTGATGTTATAATTAACAAATAATTATAATATCTTACACGTCTATAACATTCTTTCATTTTACTTTTTTCTAATTGGTCTCAAACTTGATATCGGTGTTGGGCAATTGACCAACTTATATTCATGTTATGATCGGCCAACTAAGAAAATATACATGATTAGATAATAGTAAGCTAATTAACAAAATACCAAATCATTAAATGGATTATCAACAAGTCGAGCCGCTCTAAAATATTATCATGCATTAGATGAGTTGGCTCATGAATAACCCGAACTCTTACCAATATTTTAATATATGGACCAACCCACTCAAATGTGACTCATTGTCTATTGGTACATGACGTTCATATATCATATTGAAAAGTTTGAATATTTTTCACGCTTTTTAAGAAATTGCAATTAGAATGCTTGTTCATTAAATACAGACAATGTTAAGCAATAAATATGCCAAGATTTTGATTCGAACAAAAAGAGAAATAACTCACTAAAAAGGCGATCCAAACCCGTTGGGTTAATACGAACCCCGTAAAATCGAAATACACCCGACCCGTATTTTACCCGAATTCGAAATACACCCGACCCGTATTTTACCCGAATTCGGAATACACCCGCTCGAATCCAAATACACCCGACCTGGTCTAATTTTTTTAAAAGTAAACACTGCATGTTTATAGCGAAGCAATCTTATTAAATCTTTTGAGAATTGCACATGTGTAAACTTGCATAATGTTTACATTTCCTGAAACTTTCACCATGGATAAGTAAGATATAATTATACCGATATTTACACCTTTGAGATACCTAATTAAAAAAAAAAAACCTTCTTTCAGTAATATTAAAGCCTCAAGAGTCAACATTCTTTTTCGTTAAAAAAAAACTTAATTTTGTTTATTTTTAATAGTAGTGTCCGGTGGACGCGTTGAGAAAAACTGAAAACATAGACAAGGTGGGTGAGAGACGAGGGCAGTGAGAAGAAACGGAGAATCCCACAAATTTGTTGATGTTGGGTTGGTGGACAAATGGTGGTACCCTTTTTTTTTTTTTTTTTTTGGAGAAAGAGGGTTGGTGGTCTCCTGCCCAGTTCTGCGAGAAACTGAGAATGACAGCGCAACTTCAACGCTGATGAACATGGTATTCTCGCTTTAATTTAAAGGCAAGATTTTTTGCATTTCTCATCAATCAACATCTCATATTTTTCTCGCTTTTTTAGTCTATAATAATTATAGAACGGGGGGGAGAAGCAGTAGCATTTTATACTATTAACCGTAGTCGCATTACTCCTCGACTACCCTTTTATGACCCTGTAACCCTGCTCTTCATTTCGCAGCTCCATCAGATCTGATCTATTTTTCTCCTCATTTGCTTCAAACTCCCCCTTTTTGATCTCATGATCATCAACCCCAGTTCAAGGTTTGAATTTTATCATTTGGGTTTTTGATTTTTTTACTTGGGTTCTAAGCCCTGGTCCATCGGTTTTGATATTTTTGTCAATTTGGATGTATGCTGACTTGCTCCTTTTTTTGTTATTTTTTTTGTGGTGGGGTTCTGGGGTGGTAGGTTTTGAAGTGGAAGAGGGTTGATTGAGCTATCAAGAGGAAGAACAATGAGCGAAAGCAGGGGGTTCCAACTTGGAACTGTTGGGGCATTGAGTCTTTCAGTTGTGTCTTCTGTTTCTATTGTCATTTGCAATAAAGCCCTTATCAGTACTTTGGGTTTCAATTTTGGTAAGCAGCTATTTCTCCTTGCTAGATTGTATTGGATTATGGGAGTATTGGTTTGTTTTTGTACCCGTTTAGTTTGATTCGTGCATTCTGCTTCATAATTCAAGAATTCAGTTTCTATTTCCCATGTGTGTCAATGTCATGCCTAATGATGCCCTTTTTCTGCTGCCTTGCTGCTGCTTAAGGATCTCTAATTCCTAACTTTGAAGTGATCTATTGGGTATTCATCAGAGGAAAGGTTTTAATGTGCGAGGATATGAGTTGAAGATTCTTTTGAATAATGGGCTTTGGTTTTCATTGATGTAATCCTGTCAGTGGTCCATGAAAATGCGGTACTTGAGTTCCTGCCTGGCCCAGGAACGTGCAGTGTGGGCTTGTATTCAAACCTGATTCTTTGTTAGTTCGGCTTGTGCGTAAGCGAGGTCTTTATCTTGGTAAGCAGCATTGATTGCTTGGTTGAGCTTGGAGTGTTGCAATTGACTTGAGTGCATAGAATTAGCGAATTACCATCTTGTAGAATAACTACCACAACTGTGCTGCCCCTCTCTCCACGGGCATATGGGTAGGTTGTTTACTGTCCAACTATTGACAAGGAGGACGTATCATTATTGTTTCTTAGCCATATTAATTGAAGATTATGTTACATGGTATGTAAACTACAGGTGATACTTTGATAAGATCTCTTGCCCTGTTGGAGCATTGCTACATGTGGAAACCTACGGAGAAGTTTAATTTCTTCTTTCCACGCACCACCCCCCCCCGGGCCCAAAGAGTAGTGGTAGTGAGAGGTTTCCCACCAACACTTAAGTGTGTGGAGTTTGTTAATAAGTCTATTATTTTTTGCTGCTAGCCTCACGTTGTCTTTATTGTCCGACGCAATGTGGTGTTTAACTGTTTGCTCTTCTAAGTCACCATGTAAAAAGCTGCCATGGTGGAGTCCAGCTGTCTAGGAATGAAAACCGGGTATTAAGGGAAGGTTGTGGAGTTACTAGGCATGGAATAGAGTTTTGGTTACGTGGCAAAACCTTCTACTTTGTGACAACCATTTTGTTCTCCTATTGGCTAGTATGCTTTTCTTCATGTTAACGCTCTGCTAAGACGTATCACTGAATATTTTTGAGGTGGAATACTCTTGTTAACTTCCCCAGAAAGAAACACATCATTACTGAAGATGAGGTGAAAGATGGAAAAGATTGTTCTTTGCTAAAAGGACTTCTGTCCTGCAAGTACAATCACTAGAGACCTGTACAAAGATGGGAAGATGAATTGTGACAATCTCTTGCTTAATACGACCCTAGAGGGAGGGAAAAATAATTAACAGTCCCTGGATAACTAGTATTTTGTTGTGGCCCTCTACTTTGATATGTTTTAGCCGTAACGCCATCTTAGAGAGAGGGGAAAAGGAAAATGCATCCATTGGGTGACCGTTGGATCGCTGGAATTGGATGTGCTTTTGATATGGTGGCTTGCACTGGGAAGTACTGAGTATGCGTCATGCAGTGCTTTTATTAAACTGTGTGAGTGTGAGTACAATCCAAGCATTTCAAATATTTTGGTTGCTAATTTGACGCTGTTTATGTTTGCCCCTAATATTTTTCCTCTTGTTTTTCTGTCTATCTCCAGCTACAACATTGACAAGCTGGCATCTTCTAGTTACCTTTTGTTCTCTTCATGTAGCCTTGAAAATGAAATTCTTTGAACACAAACCCTTTGAGCGAAGAGCTGTCCTGGGATTTGGCATTCTGAATGGAATTTCCATCGGACTTCTGAATCTCAGTCTGGGGTTCAATTCCGTTGGTTTCTATCAGGTAGAAACATATCCTTTCTGGTTGCATGTGATTCCATTTCTAGAGCCTTTTCATATCTTGCCATGTGCAAATATTGCTAACTGGAGAAGTGCATTAGAAGTAGAAAGTTCTTCAAATGTTCATTCAACTAAGATGGCATCTTTCCCTTATTTCTTGAGTTTGTTTATGAAGTCTTGCAACTGGCAGGGACGAGCGAGGTGCAGGATGAGAATTTGCTAATCGTAAATTTGGAGCTTTTGGTGTTGCTTGCCTAACTTTAAATACTTATAGCACCTTTGATATGTTTTAAGGCTTTATTTTATGGGATGTCTTCGGTTGTCATTTTCTAAAATAAAAACAAAAAGTTTTGGCCTCTGTTTTGACCCTTTATCTATCTACTTCTTGCATTTTGCTGTTCGGGAAACGTTCTTATTGAAGTCCAATGTTTATTCCTTTTTCCAATGTAGATGACAAAGCTCGCTATCATCCCTTGCACTGTATTCCTGGAGACAGCCTTTCTGAATAAAAAATTCAGGTCAGTTTTAAATCTCATTGTAGATCCATGTAAAATTGCCAACATTGGATTTGTGACATTGATAGGAGTGACGAAGGGAATGGGCCTGTAGTGGGCTAACTGCTCGGAGCTGTTAAGTCATGCTGAATTGATCGAGCCAGTTTCCCAAACTGGAAGCTATATTTCATGAAAATTGCCCCTGATTTAACCATTTACTATTTGAGTGATATATTTATCATGTATCTTGTTGCATGAAAGACTTTAGAAAGCTAAACCAGTGTTTACTTAAAATATAAATTGTTGTTCAAAGCTATAAATAATTGATACATAGGATATAATAGAGTACCAAATGCTGTCCCTCCCTGTCCAAATTTTCGATTAGTGTGCGGCATCCAACAATGCTTGTTATCCACATATTGTCGTGATATGAGGTCATCAACAAATACCAATTAGTTCTGGTAAGATTGTACATCTGATGGTGAGCGGGCAATGTTCTTATCAAGATTAATATTTTTTTGGCGGCCTTAGAGTGTAGTTGTGCATAGCATTGTTCAATCAGTTTAATAATGTTATATAAAGTGCTGAATATTTTAGATAACTATATATTAAAAAGGAAAAGGAAAAGAACTGAGAAAACCAAGAACTGGCCAATTTTCTGGGGTGATCTAGATTTTTACATGGTCTCTGTTCTTCTGGTTTTGTGGCATTTCTGGACACCAACACCAGCATCACATCAATCTAATGTGGATCCCGCCTGAGGTGGGCATGGCAGTCCTAAATGTAAGTTTGACCCTGCAGTCAGAGAGATTGAGATCGACAAAACTTCTTTTTGAGCCAGAAACCATTTCTCAACTGTTCTTGGTTTTACTGCTGAAGATTGGTTTGTCCACTTTGTCGGTTGTGACATTTGCCTGGGAATTTCTTTGATCTTGAATGAAACGTACATTTGCTAGATCTTAGTATACTAATAATATAGCTACATGCCTTTTTCGAAAGCTTGAGCTCAGAAGATCATGGGCTTTACTAAATTTAACATTTGATCACACACGAGCTTTGCAGTCACCCTATTTTGGTCGAAAGCTATTGAAAGATCATAAAACAGTTGTTATCTTAAAAACAAAAGATCATAACTGAGCTAGAGAGAAGATTATCAAAGAATCCAGCTTGGTAAAGTATTGATTAAAGTTTGATTGAGATGGAGAGAAAAGCAGGAGAGTTTTTGATGGTGGGATCAAGCATTTGTATTTGAAGAAGAGCCCTTTCCTTTCAATTGGTGTAGTTGATTTTATTGATAGCCTTTTTATTGCCTCATGCTGTGCGTGCTGGGCATGTGGTTCTTTTGTTTTCTCAAATTAAGTACTTCTTTCCTTAAAAGAAAAAAAAATTACTAGAACAAGGAGGAAAACTCAGCAATGAGTTACCTATTGTGAGCTCTGTCTTGATGAATTCCCTCCTAAGATGGGAATTTTAGTGAATTGATTTCATATTTCTTGGTAGAACTCAAATTTCTTTGTGTAATTGTGAAAAAGGAAGCATGGTTTATGGACAAGGAGTGTTTAATATACTTTGAATCCCAATGAGTTTCTATGGAGTTATCATCATTGCCATGCATCAATTTCACGGGCAATGCTTACTTAAAAAATCCCATGTTTTTATTGCCAAATGAAGCTTCATCCAATGGGAATCGCTGTTTGTCATTCAACCTATGGAGACTTTGATAGGCATGACTATGACAAATTGACAATCTAACCTTCTTTTGTTTATTGACCGCTTTACCAAATTTGCTTGAACAAGCAATACTGGCCGCCAGGGATCATTCTTTTGTTCTTTTCCTCTTTACTTGGCTTGTTTAGCCTTGGCATTTTACAGTCATCATGTTGCAAAAACCTCTGCTTATTCTGAGCTATGTCCTGCCTGTGTTAACCTTGTGTTTCTTTTGATCATTTTCAGCTTTATCATTCCTAACACATGAACGAATGCATGTGTAAGCATACAGATGCAGATATACCAGCACTATGGCATTATCTAGATTTTTGTTTTGGTGGTTGTTTGTTATTTGGGTTTTGCTGTACTTAAGTTAGGTATTATTATTCACTTGCAGCCGGAGCATACAAGGTTCTCTTGGTGTACTACTTCTCGGGGTGGGGATTGCAACAGTTACAGATTTGCAGCTGAATGCTCTAGGTTCTTTCTTATCTTTCCTTGCAGTGGTCACAACCTGCGTTGCTCAGATTGTATCCTTCTGAAGCGGAATTGCTTTGTCCTTTCCTCTTTTGTTGTCACTTCCAAATTTGCCTACCTATGTGTCTTTTCCGCCAATAGATAATTAAATGGAGACAGAACTAAAGGAGCTGTTGTCCTTTAAGGAGAAAGAAAAAAAAGAGGCAAGTTAAAAACTATTTAGTAGTTTCCTTATCAAAAAAATAACTATGTAGTACAAGGTTTTCAGTCATTCTACAGATCCGTAAAAGGTACCTATTTAAAAAAGCCCCTCCCATCACCAATTTAAAAAACACCTCGAATCTGCTGATGAAGATGCCAAATAACCATCTATCTCACTCAGATCTATATAAGAACTATGGCTGTCCATTATGAACAGCCGTGCAACTTAGGCAGGTAGTGTTATGACTATCTACTCCTGCCCACCTTGTCTAGTGGAAACTCCCAGGTCTTGGCTTGTTTTTGTTTGAGTTTTTATGAGATCTCCTATCAGAGAACACTTTTTGATTTATCAGGATTTTGAAAAGATTTTGATCGAAGATTCCAATTTCCAGGATGGTATAAAAATATACTTGAATTTTTTTTAAACAAAAAAATTACAATGCAATTTTTTGTTTTTTCTGGTTTTTCTTTGTGGGTTTTTCTTTTTGGGTTGGGGGGGTGATATGACAAATAGCTGTTCTCTTGCTATGACGACATGTGTCAAAGTCAGGAAATGTTCAGTTGTATGATTGGGTAACTGCATCAGGAGGGTTCCCTTTCCCTTTTTCCTTTTTCTTTTTGAGAGGGTAGGGTGGTAGATGGAACAGCAGCAGCTAAGATAGCTAGCTGTCGCCGATATAAGCATTATGTATTTATATGGTGTATGATGAGCTGGTAGAAAATGAATGGAGCTTGCTAAGATCTTTGCCTCCATCTCCCCCCCGCCCCCCCAAAAAAAATCTTGTTCTTCCCTTCGTTTGTTGGCAGAGGATGAGGGAAGGATGAGAGATGAAGCTGACGATGAGGTTACCTGTTGGTGATAGCTCACATACAATGGCATTAGAAGTGGCGAGGATTAGGCATTCTGTCTTGATTATAATTTTGATCGTAAATTCAATGTTCCTAACTCTCTATTGGCCCCTCAGAAAGCAAGCCTACTGTTATTGGAAGGTTATTGAGGATATCGATGAACGCAAAAACAGAATTAAGAAGGTAGTTTTGCTTTGGTGCTATAGACACTAGGCATGCACTTTTTGCGAGGGATTATGGTCTTGTTCCCCCCCCCTCTCTCTCTCTCTCTCTTTTTCCTTATTTAATTCTTTTGCCCTCTTGGTATCACTTGTTGGTTCTCTTTCTCTGAAATAGAATTTTGAGCATTGACTAGTCAGAGAACTTTTATTGGCCTTGTACAGTTTGATAAATGAGATCCCGAAAACTGCTTTGTGATTTGAAATTTCTCAGGTGGAATAGCCATTTTCTTTGATGCAAGGATGAAAGGTTACGGGTTTATACAATGGACAACAGGATAAGTAGGTTAAGATCTTGTACTTTTTGGAGACTGAGGACTTTTGCTCATGTGGTTAGAGCTGTGTATTTTGTAGATGGCCGTTTCCTTATAAGCATTTAGAGAATCTACTTTGTTGGGGTCTTGTTTCTAATAAGTAGCAAAGGATATTCCGAAGAACTTAGCTGTTAAAGTGCTGGTTCATGATTGGCAATCATTGAAGAATATGAGTACTGCCTTTTACACATTGCGTTGCAGATCTTGACTTCACGAAAAGGATTTCAGTGTGGGAATTACTTGTAGCATGTGAAACAGATGGAATTGGAGTCATAGCTATATAATACTATCACTTTAAGGTGACGAATCACTCTCATCACATTGAATTATGGGGTTAAATTGCAATTATTCTTGTGATTCACTTTAGTTCCCGCCTAATATTATTTACTATGGTGTCTAGAAGGTGCTTATATATTTAACAGAAAAAGAGGGGATCAAGAAGTTATGTGTGCTGACTGCATTTCAATAGTTGCCATATATTTTGCTGATGAGCCAAGGTGTTTGAGAGCACACAGCAAGGGTTGTGGGTGCATGATTCTGTGACAGGGTTCGGCAAATTGGCCAAATTTATATTGAGATTTAAAAAAAAAAAAACACTTTTGTGCACCTTTCAGCTACAAATTATGCACTATGGAGAGATAAATAGGGATTAATAGTATGGAGCATTAACATGTGGCCTTCATCATATCATGTATGCTGTCAAAGAAACTTGATAAGGGCTCAGTAAATTTGGGGAGAACATTTGGGAGTCTGCTCAAAAGTAATTAATTGTCATTATCATGGGGTAGATATAAGGAGAAAATATGGTAAATACTCTTCAGCTATTGTGAGATCCAGATACTCTTTCTTTTATGTTTATTGTTGACTCTTCTAGCTTGCGTTTATTCAGAAGATGTAATGATGTGATGTTAGAAGTGTTTCATGGTGGAAGGGGGAGAAGATTTGCGAAAGGTAACTCAAGTATTTCCTGTATATATGCTACAGGATTTATACCTGAAGGCATATGGTGGATGCATTGTGAGAGCAGTGTTGTACAAATTGAGTGATACCCATTTTGTAGTTTTGTTCTTGAAACTTCTGAGTTTTTGGGAAGGGTCAAGTCAATATTGATATTTGAACATATGGGGGTGTGAGCTAAAATGGGATGTCTTAGTTGTATTTTGTGAGATTTCACTGTTGTCACCCCCCCCCCCCAAAAAAAGAAAGGAAAAATTGGAGAGATTTTGTGCATTTGCTCAAAAGATAGTAGCACGTTTTGATGGGGGGGGGGGTGTGGCAGGATGTGATACTAGGCGGATAGATTTGAAGTTCATGGGAATACACAAGCATGAAGATTGTGACATTCTGGATGTTCTGTTTGTTGCTAGTTACTGCCTGGTCATATAGGTCAGAATGACTCTGGTCACAATCCCCATGTTTATGTTTAGTTGGAGTCTTTTCCAGGTACTATGAAAAAAATTGATGGGCGCAACATCTAGTTGCTGCAATATAATTCCTTGTCCTGTGTCGTCTTGTGCAGTGCTCATGCACTTTCTCTGGAACAAATTGAGCCCTTACTGAGAACAACTTGCAATATCTGTCAAGGAAATCGCATATGTTTAGACCTTCTAATTCGTTGCAAAGTAGGTGTGTAAAACTAGTGTGTTGTGAAAATTGAATTAGGTTACTTGAGAGTGTGTGTTAGTGGGTATATTTTAGCTACCAAGCCCTGCAGCACTTGCTGAAAGCAGGGAATCGTTGGTCAGAGGTGGTTTTGCGGCATATAAGTCTTATAATACAGAGCTCAAGGTCCAGAAAATTCTGATGGGTTGGGTGGTTGACACTAGAGTGCCAAACAGAGGTCTCTACATCTAGAAGGTTCAAACCATTTCTCCATTTTGCCAGGTAACAAGCTTCTTAAGGGAGGCTGCTGCATGACCTTAGCTTAAAGTCCACAAGACTATCTGCAGCAATAGCAGCTTGCAGGTACTAGGAGTCTGCTTTGCTTTCGTGTTTCACGTGTGTGTGTTTTTTTGTTTTTTGGGGGGGGGG
>NCQV01050709.1:12399-24831 GCA_002740545.1 Lophocereus schottii
AACTAGATTTTGGTCAAAATCCGGCTACATGTTTGGCACTGTCCACAACCTGTTTAATGTAGTAGGATACATTCATGTTTTTTCCTTCTTCCCCTTTTTTTTGGTTTGGTGATCGTCGTTCACGCAGGTTATTGGTCACCTGGCAATTAACTGGCACACATAAAGCAGACCTTGTGTCCACATTATTGTTGGCTTGTGACTGATATGGGGTGTGTATGCCAGTCAGCACAGGATCAATAAATGATGGCTATGTCTGGACTGTTCTTTTGGTTAGTTACTTGTTTAAGCCCTTAACAGTGCTCTTTTAGATGACTAATACCATCCAGAAGAGGTATAAAGTTTCGTCAACCCAGCTGCTGTATCAATCTAGTCCTTACCAAGCAGCAACTCTGTTGATCTCTGGGCCATTTTTGGACAAGCTTTTAACAAATCAAAATGTTTTTGCCTTCAAATATACCCAACAAGTGCTGGTAAGAAGTGACCTGTGTGATTCAAACTATACTTCAATTGATCCCCTCTATTTAATTTAAGTCTGTCTTTGGTCTCACTTGATACAACTTTTTGCAGGTTTTTATCATTCTTTCCTGTTTGATTTCCGTCTCCGTTAATTTCAGCACTTTTCT
The DNA here is from genome assembly GCA_002740545.1 of Lophocereus schottii. Taxonomy (NCBI): domain Eukaryota; kingdom Viridiplantae; phylum Streptophyta; class Magnoliopsida; order Caryophyllales; family Cactaceae; genus Lophocereus; species Lophocereus schottii. The sequence goes on from NCQV01050709.1 coordinate 13,023, forward strand.
TGTGATTGGAAAGACATCTCCAGTCACCTACCAGGTGCTGGGGCATCTTAAAACATGCCTGGTTCTGGCATTTGGTTACGTCTTGCTTCATGATCCATTTAGCTGGAGGAACATTTTGGGAATTCTTATTGCCTTGGGGGGCATGATACTTTACTCATACTACTGTACTCGAGAAGGTCCAAAGAAAGTCGTTGACATGACACCCCTATCCCAGGTAATTAGCCATTATGAAATTGCCTTTACAGTAAGGTAAACCGCCAAATTATTCTGTTTACCTATATTATATTACTCTCTTGGGAGCAGCCTCTCCACTTGTTTTGGGTAAGACTCTCTATGTCTGACTCCCTAGACTTTGCTTTAGGATACCCATGTTGGATGATTGTTATTGTTGTTTTATCTGTTTTATAACATGATCGAGCTTTATGAATGTGACAAATTCCTATGTGTAATCTCCAGGTGAAGGGCAACGAGTCTGATCCTCTAATAAAACTTGAAAGTGGGACTAAGGTGTCCACCTGAGCACACTGATCCAAATGCTTCTCCAATTAACCATTGTCAAGTTTCCGTGCCCCCTTGTATGACAGGCTCTTTTTCTTCCTTTATATACCTTTGATGGGCTATACCGAAGTGGTCCGATGAAGATGTCGTTCTCTGGAGAAGTTCTTGTATTATGGCTTCCATCCCTGAATCAACAGGTACAGGCTGATAATATGGGATCTTCGACCAATAGCTTGGCAGTGACTTCTTGAGTTTAGAGAACTGCCCTTCATTTTTTCCCATTGTTTGTCGTATACTAGCTTAGTTTGGTGTACCCAACCGATAATCAGTATCCTTGATCTTCGTATATAGTGCAAAGATGTGATCATAGATTTTTATAAGCATTGCCGTGGCCAATGTCTGCCTTTTTTTCCCTTTTTTTTGTGACTTGGAATTTGGGTGCTATTGTTCAAGTAATCAGTCTCAGCTTATGAGTTGGATTGAAAGCTTTTTAAACTTGTATTCTGATTCTGTGCTTACTATTCTGGAACTAGGAGGGAGAAAATATTTGAGGATTCTCATGTGTGGAATTCGTCACCGTGGAATATTTCTTACAACTAGTTGTGGGATGCCTGTGCAAAGCACAGGTGCTATTTCAAAAAAATCGATTTAATGCAGAAATCGCGTTTCATATTACAGCGAAAACTTGGTTTATCCAACACAAAAATCTTTCCGATGCGGATGTTTTGCGGCGGACGGACCAAGATTTGAATCCATACTCAGAAATAAAAGAGCAAGTCAATGATAAATTGACAACAAAGGTCGTCTAAATTATTTCTGACAATGCAACTAAGGTCTTGGCCTAGTTAAAATAGAGGTTCTGGCTATTATATCGGACTTGAGGTTCTATTCTCTTATTTTGTTATTTTCAATAATAACTTATTAAATGTACACTTTAGAAGTGAGATCCAGTTATTTTTTTCGACCAAAAAAGGGGTACAGAAGGGGCATGATTTAGTTTTTGTTTTAATTTTTTTTTGGTTTAGATGAGTTATGAAGAAAATATAATACAATTACTATACCAAATATGGATCAAACCTGAAACCTAATATAATTACAATAAAGTAGGTGTCATATATTCATTTATGTTTTTCGTTTTGAATTAAATAAGCGGAAACTATGATAGATATTTGAGCATTAAATTTTTAGAAAAATTTAAGTAGACTTAAGCATATATTAAACAGATCCAAAGTTTAATTATGAAGTATTTAGACATATATCTTTCTAAGTGTAAATGCTAAAATTTACAGTGCAAGAACATATTTATTCCAATTAGAAATTTAACCACAATCCATTATAAGTATTCCTTTGTTTTTTTTCCCCCCTTTCTCTAATCTAATAACTTTAAAACATCAAGTCAAGCTGATGTTTAGATTATTTTGGTGATTTAATAGCCACTAAACCCATATCATACATGTATCATGATCAAGTATTACTTATTCATAAAAAAAATTGGTGACCCCATTCAACCTGTACTATCAATTAGTTGGAAGGTTAAAAGTCGCTAAATTTAATACATGATGACAAGATCGTGAATTAATCTATTAAAAATTAAAAAGCTAAAATCATGACTTATCTTTAATATTGAATAGAAAAAGAATCACCGAATCGCTAATAAAGTGTCAAATTTGCCACAAATAAGCCAGCATATAGTAATCTTACATAAATTCCACCCTGCTAATTGGTGGCTCACAACTTTAAGTATCGATGTTTGCAATCCAAGTTCCCTATGATATGTTCCTGTTTGTATAGTGTGATCAATAATTCTTGTGTACACCTATCTCACAATTAATTATTGTGCGACGAAGTAAACAACAAGAGTTTTACTTTTACAAAAACATATATCAAATGGTTAAGTAACTTCATCGATTTTGTGTGAGATGATCTCATATAAGGCATATTACACATAAAGGGTGCTAGAAGAAATATGTGTCAAATTATCCGACCATCTTTTTGGCTGTATATTGAATTGAATTGTGTCATTATATACAATTTTGACTTATATGCGCATTCCGTTAAAACTTTTGACACAGGAATTGGAAGATTCAACGTAGATCGTGAAGATTTTCAAAAGACTTTCCTCTTCAATAGAGTTATTGAGTGGGCGAAAGTTCCAAAAATCTAATCCATAATCGATCTAAAAATATAATCCAAATCTTTTTATGTACCCAAAAAAAAAGAGTTTATGTGCATTAGTTTTACCATTGGTCATAAATGAAATTATTTTAATCTTTTTCAATCATTGCTCAAATGTAAAGGCATGTTATTACCGTAAGTTCTACTCCAGAAAAAATCAGACAAATGTTAAAAGAGTTTTGATCAGAAGGAAATCATAAGGTTGATCGGCCAAAAAATTGCCAAAAAAAAGAGAAAAGATCAGTAGGTTTGGTGAAGAACTGGAGAGTGGAGACACACAGCATCATCAAATTAAAGTCACATGTTAGGGTAAAGGAAATAGAACTTGAAGCCAGCAAGCTAGCAACCAAATGATAAAGTTGTGATGAATTAGTTGAGTTAATTGATTTGATTTGGGTTGAATCAAACTCTCCATTTGCTATTTCTACTATCATGTATAGGTAGTTTTAATAAGTGTTAAAACCATATTTCTTAAAAATTACAGAGTTGTAATATGATTATTTTTTTTAAAGGATGACTTTCAAATCATTTAGGGTGACTTCTAAGTTCTAACATACAAATCTAAATAAAAGCCATTCAATGTTAAAAGCCAACAAAAACAGCAATCTCATTCTCTAACATCTAAATCTATACTATTATAGCGATCTTTACAAAACCTTAGAATGATGCAACGAGAGTGATTTGCGAAATTTGGTACAATCTTAACTATAAAAACTATTTATGCATTAAATCTAAGCCATCAATTTTAAAGTTAAGATATCTCTTTATTTTATTTTAAAAATCCTCCATGATTTCGGATATACATTTTTTGATCAAAAAAGGGGGGATCACACTATATGATTTCGGATATACATGATAGAAAAAAAAATTAAGTAATTATATTTATTCATTAAATCTAAATCGTAGGTTTTAGTTTTAAAAAACCACCTTATCTAAATAAAATTCCCATTTATAATTTTTATTTTTTTAAAAAATTATTCATAATTTCGGTTATATTTAATAAAGGATACATGATAATTCTATTATCTAAAAAAATTCAAGCAGTTAAAAAAAGTGATAATCTTTGGAAAAACCTAACGTGCTAGCTACAACGGGAGTGATTTGTACGATTTGACGCAATCTCAGTCATAAAATTAGTCATATATTAAATTTAAGCCTTCGATTTTGTTTCTAATCTGTCTATCTATCTACAGTATTTGGAAAAACTCTAAAATACTAACATGAGAGTGATTTACAAGATTTAATGTAATCTGAGCCACAAATATTATCAACTTATTAAATCTAAATCCCTAATTTTAGAGTTTTTTAAAAAATAGTTTGTAACTACCGTCTATCTCTAAGCAAAATACTGCTTTATTTTTATTTCTTTTTAAAAAACAAAGCTTGTAGGAGTTAAGTACCTACTACCTATATTTTCAATTATACGTGATATGTGAATGTCGAGGTTTTAAATACTTTCGGTTGTTGATTCTGTGGACATCTCTTTCTCTCATCAAAGCGCATGCATGCACACACACACACACACACACTCTCTCTCTCTCTCTCTTCAGGAAATTCATTTCTTCAATTCATTTTGGAAATCGCTTCTCTAATATTCCTTATTCCCTAATTTTCTTTACTACTGATCCTTTAATTATTTACGAGATGAATTTTTCAAAATTTTTTGGCTAATTTGTTTAGAGATTTGTGTGATACATAGGTGCAATAGGAAACACACAAGCAATACTTATAAAGCAATGGAGGGGTACAAAGACTAGAAGAACATATGAAAATCTCCTTCTTTTTCTTTCGTTTTCAGTTCCTGAGATTGCATCCACCAGTATCATGTGATCGTGTGATTGTTTCTGCTTCAATTCATTCATTAATTTTAGTTTTGTGCCTGTCGGATTTTTGTTCCTATTAGCAATTCTTTTATGATTGCATGTTATCAAGGTTTTGGATTTTTTAACTTTTTTTTATTTTTATGGTATAAGAATGACAAATATGATAGTCACGATAATGGAATTTTGGAAGAAGATAGTTGATTTGTGAAGTAAGAGATTTTGAGAGGAGTGATGATAATACGGTGTATTGATTTAGAAGAGGATAATCGGTTTTAGAAAATTTAATTTAACCTACGGTATTTCGACCCTCAGAGTCTTTAATATATGTTATATTTTTGGATTCATATTTTTTTATGGGTTACCATAGGGAGTATCAAATATTAGATATATTATGGTGTAAAATTTGTAATCCATAAAGGTTGATTTATAATGTATAAATGTATGAGTTAAAAGGAGGAAATAATTTTGTTTTAAAAGAGATTTGGATATCTAATTATTCTCGAAGGTGGTGTCGTCTAATGTAAAAGAAGGAATATTTATCGCTTATAACTTAGTGAAGCTATTTTATACGTGTACAATACATGATCTTAACTGTCTCACGCTATGTGCTGATTATTTCATGAATCAAAACCTACTTTTAATGGATTAGTTTTCCCTGATATAATCTAATTTACAACTAAACTTAATGAGATTTGAGACTTTTAGACGTAGAGGAGAAGGATTTGATTCACCAATCAAAGTTTCCATTAACTGAAAGAACCAATTTTGCTAATTATATGATTAAGTAAATCAGACAATATTTTATCTTAATATTCATAAAATAATTATGAGACAAATAATTTTATAAAATAAATACTATATAGTTTTAAAATTATGTTTAATTTAAAAGATAGTCTGTGTATCGGACGGGTCTATATTAGTCTAAGTAAACGTAATCCACATTAAAAGTCACCAAAAAATCCATCTCATATCATTTTTTAGGTGAACTATATCTCAATCAAAACATTCACCAGTAATACTGGTTGCAAATTACCAGTCCTATTATATGGTTTTTCTTCTGCCAATGTCCACCTAATTTGTGCATTACAGGCAATTAAAGGACATTAAATATTTTGCATACTGCATCTACCAATTTCTAATTTCAGAGGGTAAGGGATAAACAAAATTAAAAAAAAAGTAGCTTTTGCTCTTCATGCATAAAACAATAAATAAATAAAAAGTACCATGGATGCTATGTGGAAAGTACCAGAGATTTAGCAATAAGTGACGACGACTAGGTTAATCATTTTTTTCATAAAAACTAACACACCATGCATTCTTTGGTCATATTCTGTTAACCCCAGGCGGCAGGCGCCCTTCGCAAAAGTGAATGTTGGTGCCTCGTTGAAGTGGAATGGTTGGGTGGGGTTGAGACTTGGGAGTTGTAACAAGGCAGGAGAAATTCTAATGATTGAGTTAGGTAAGGTACTGCATAATAGCCTATACATTATTACTTACTTTAGTATCAGATATATTATATGGGTTATAACCACTTATAGTTTGCTAATCCTATAAAGAGTGACACTATCCGGATGAAATAATTTGGTCTAGTTGTCGAAGGTATCCCTAGGTTTTTGTGGTACTTTTGAAAATCGTATTTGGTCTTCCACCGAAAAGGATGGAAATATTGTGGCACACTACCTGGATGATGTGATAGTTTTAGAGCTATAGCAATTTTGGTTCAGAGTTTGTGCATCAATAATGGGTCGTGGGGGCGCTCGAGAGGAGGGAGAATGATTTATAATCTTGACAATGTAATAACTCTTAGCGGAATTGTTTTGTAAAAAACATTATTTGAAATACCAATATCATTTCTATAATAACACCTTGTTAAAACTCCATCTTTTTTATGTAAAATACTTATAATGTAGATATAAATATAACAGATTCGGTGACGTGACACAATTTAAATTAAGAAAAATTTATTTTTTTAGAAAGGGGTCATAGAAATAGCCCAAGTGAATTTTTAAAAAACTAAAAAATTGTTATATATGTTAATTTAAATCTACAAAGTACAAACTCGAAATTACCGTGTAATTATTAATTTGTAATTTATGCATAGAAAATGGGCAAAAATCACGAAAAAATGAGAAGAACAGACGCCCCCTTCTCTTTCTAAAGGCCGATTCATCTGGCGACGTGGACACAAGCTAGGGTGCCATCCAACCCGTCAGGAGAAGCGGCGGCCCATCGCAACTGTTACTGTTCATAACTCTCTCCCTTATAAGTCCGCACTTCCACTGTCTTGCTCTTCGTCATCTCACCATCGAACACACGCAGAACCTACTGGAACAACAATGGCTCTCCGGACTCTGATTCCCCGAAAAACCCTAGCATCTTCTGCAGTCAAGCAAGGCTATGGCGGTCTAGGGTTCGTTCAATCGCGGTCATTGCAGACCTTCACTCTTCCTGACCTTCCGTACGACTATGGCGCCCTTGAACCAGCCATTAGCGGCGAGATCATGCAGCTTCATCATCAGAAGCACCATCAGACTTACATAACTAACTACAACAAGGCTCTTGAGCAACTCGATGACGCCGTGGCCAAGGGCGACGCTTCCACCGTTGTCAAGCTCCAGAGTGCTATCAAGTTCAATGGCGGAGGTCCTATTCTCTCGTTTCGTTTTGTTCTTGAGTTTTGATTCAGTTGCGCTCTTTTTGGCTTGTCAAAGTTTGCTAGGGTTCTTGAAATGTCTAGAATTGTGACGATTAGTGGAAAATACGGAATGCAGACGGTATTTTTGACTTTTCATGATATTTGTCGATGCCGATGTGGTACTGTATGTTTCCTTATATGCTCATTTTCGATTCAAGAAACTTAGATGTCCATGTTAGTATGCAAAGCTGATTCACCGTTGCAGTTGGCATTCATTTTGATTGTAATATTGCTGAATGTAGTGCAATTTGCTGCATTATTGCATGTTCTGAGTCAATCTCTCATATGTCTGCGGATCTGCATGTATCATTGGTTAATTGATATTGGATACATCAATATATTTCGAAAAGCATGAATGTGCATATATGCTAACTTCAGGGCCCCCGGGATTTAGTTGAGGTGTGCGCAAGCTGGCCCGGACACCCTGGGTTATTCCAAAAAAAAAAAAATTTTTAGCTAGGAGTATTTTCATTTTAAATTAGCCCGAATATGAAACTTTCTTGCGAACAACGAAGAGTCCAGAGGAGAGAGCTTTAGACAGAAAAACAATGGAGGAAGCTGTGAAATATTATTGATATGTATGAAGGAAAATACAGTAAAAGTTCATTTACAACTCTGTTTCCAGCTGGCTAATCACAACTTTCCTCTTACAATTATAAATATCTGTGACTAACACTGCTGATGTGGCAAGTTAAATAAGCAACTAATTACAAGTATCTCTTCAGCCCCCTCAAGTTGGACTTGGAGAAGAGGAAACAAGTCCTAACTTGGATGAAAGGCATGCTGAGAACCGGGGAGGGCTTTAGTCTCCACGTCAGCAAGTTGGAGCTTGGAAGCGACGTGACTGCATTTAAGAAAGCCTGTCTGTAGCTTGTCCCTAATGTAGTGACAATTAATGTTGGTATGTTTGGTCCTGGAGTGAAAAGAACAAGGTTCTCAGCTGTATGCTAAGTAGCCTTGCTATCACAAAATAGAGGAACAGGGGGGAGGCCAGCTAACCGATCTGGCTAACCAATATAACTCGCCAGCCGTACTGAGGACTTGGATATAGTCTTTTGTTTCTTGGTTTTCAAGAACCTATGCAATCACCAATATATATGCAAAAATCAGTCAAGGATGTTTCTGCTAAAAGAATGACGACCCCAATCAACATCACAATATCCTTCCAACTGCAGGGAAGATGAAGTAGAATAAAATAGCTCACGATGAATAGCACCCTTGAGGTACTTGAGGACATGTAAAGCAGCCTAGAAATGAGGTTATCTGGGCTTACTAAGAAATTGATCGAGATGTTGAATGGCATATGGTACATCAGGCCGAGTGAGATTAAGATACAACAACCTCTCACTGAGCTTCCTATATTGCTGTGGTTGAGGGAATGGGTCCATCGTCAGTGGATAATATGAGACTTTTAAGCAAGAGATGAGAAGTAGGGGCACAATTGGCCATACCTCTGTTTTTTTAAGTTATCCAAGATGTACTTTCTTTGATGAAGAATAGGCCCCTTGGAGGCTCTAACAACCTCAATTCTCCAAAAGTACCTCATAAGGCCAAAACTTGTACTGCTAAAGGCTGAATTTAGTGCTTCTTTAAGAGAGTAAATGTCAGTGGAATCACTCTCAATTATAAGCGTATCATCAACATAGATAAGTATTGCAATAAAGAATCAGATGAACCCGTAGTGAACAGCAAATAATCATGCTTGGACTGTTGAAAACCTTAGCCAAGAAAAACTTGGTAAGTTCTAGGTTCCACTGCTTGGAGGCCTGTTTCAGCCCATATGATGACCTCTTCAGTTTACATACTTTATATCAAGAACCTTAGGATAACCCTGAGGAGGCCGAATATAATTTTCTTTGTCCAAAAAACCAAGCAAAAAAGCATTGTTGATATCCAATTGGTGAAGAGGTCTCACTATCTCATGTTAGCTAAGGCCATCAACACCCAGACAGTTGTAATTTTCAATAGGAGAAAAAGCTTTTTGTAATCTTTACCCTTCATATGATCGAATTCCCCAACCACCAAATTAGCTTTAAATCTTTCAGCAGTCCCATCAAGTTTATATTTGTTCCTATACAGTATATACGCATTTCAATGTAACCGCCCTTTGTCCTGGCGGTAAATCTATAATTTCCCATGTATTCTTCGCCTCTAAGGCTACAATCTTCTTGTCCATAGCTTCAACCAATCGGGGGATCCTTAGAAGCCTAAGCATAATTGTGAGGCTCAGATTCAGCAAGCACATTAGCCAATGAGGCTATGTAAGCTGGAGTGAGATATGAAAAAAAGGGAAGGATCAAAGATATGATGTGTTCTGGCTGTAAAGAGTAGATAATCTTTGATCCACGCAGGTGCTAGTTAATTTCCTAGATAGTACGATGAGAGAGCAATGAAGATTGCACTGATGATGAAGCGAGGTGAAAATGAATTGTGTGAATCAAGATAAAAAGGTGAGGATGAGGAGTCCGAAGATGGAATATTGATAGGGCATTCCGGACTGCAATCATCAGTAGGAAGGGAAAGATGATGAGGGCAAATAGCAGGGGAAGGCTGAAGATGGGCAAAAGCGAAAACATGTTCATGAAAGGTGACATGCCTACTTGTCAAAATCTTTCGTGTCTCGAGATCATGCACTTTATAAGCCTTTTGAGTTGTAGGAAAACCCAGAAAAACACACACATTCTGGCCTTTGGGTCAAAGTTTCTATGCTAAGGTTAGCGTTATGCATATATGCATAGCGAAGACCAACCGCAACCTTAAGCTCATCATAAGTCAGTGGCTTGTTGTAGAGATACTCATATTGTGTTTTCTGGGATAGAACAGTAGAGGGCAACTTATTGATTATGTGAGTAGGGATGAAAATACAATAGCGTTGGGAATATCCAATAAGTGCATATGTTTCCTCTCAACTCTCCCATTTTGTTTACGAGTATGAGGAGCACTAGTTTGAGTAGAATTCCATGTTGAGGAAAAATGGTATGACATTGTGTTTGCAAAAATTCAGCACCATTATCTATCGTGACCCCTTTAATATTTGTACCAAAATGATTCTGAACATAGACTGGGAAAACTTGGAGCCTTATTATTCTTATTCATAAAAAATGTCCATGTCTATCTTGAGTAATCAACAAGAATGGTGAGAAAATGTTGAGTACCAAAAGAGTTAGCAAGTTTGTAAGCAACCCATATATCCATGTGTACAAGATCAAAAACCTTTGTGGCAAGAATCTTATTGCACCTGATCAAAAAAAAGAATCTTATTGCAAGGTAACTTGTGAAATTAAACTAGATCACAAGTATTACAGGGCGTAATTAGACATCATTGTCAACAGGCGTATAATTTGGAATATGCATCATCTTAGAAACAAAACAATGACCAATCCTGGCATGAAGACTAGCAAATTGATCACATGAATGAGGAACAACTAAACTAAGTGTTATGTTATTCGAAGATACTATATCATCAGGAGGCATTGGGTCAATTGGAACGAAGTATGTCGTCCTAAACAAGAGTGAGGACTTGGCATAAGACCTCTTCGTGTTATGAATGAAGCTTTGAAGACTACATGGTTGTGGAGGTTTGCAAAGAAGGATGTTGCTACATGGGAAAATGTGATCAAGGGAAAATATAGGATCAATGAGTTGGGTTGGTGGAGTAAGAAGAGTTCTTATTCTCACGGTGTTGGGTGTTGGAAATCTATATTAGCAGGTCTTGAGCGGTTCAAATCTTTAGTGCATTTTGAGGTGAAGGATGGCTCAAGGGTGTTATTTTGGCAATTGGCATGATGTCTGGTGTGGGGATCGACCTTTAAAGACTCTTTTTATCGATCTTTTTAGGATGACTCATTTGAGGTATGCCATGGTACAAGAAGCAGTTTCTTGGAATGGTGACATTAGCCATTGGAATTTGACTTTTGTGAGGAGTCTTAATAGTTGGGAAGAGGACGGTATTTGTAATTTGTTAGCCGTACTTGTTGGCAAAGAGATTTTGTCTCAAGGCAATGATGAGATTGTGTGGCCACTAAACTCTAAGGGGTCCTTTAGTGTTAAGAGTTTTTGTTCCATACAATTTGAAGCCTTGGATAGTCGTTATTTTGTTGCCAAGTCTATTTGGAAGTCTAAAAGCTCCCACGAAAGTGTGTTTCTTTGTTTGGGCGCCCACATGCTTAAATGAAGACATTTTAGTGGTCCAAGTAAATGCTCCATGTGTTTGGAGGAAGAAGAAACTATGGATCATTGTACATTGTCAGTGGGCTTCTTCGCTTTAGGATTTTTCTCTTCCTCTAATGGGGATTATCTGGGTTCAACCTTCTAATGTGAGAGATGAGGCAGTGGCTTGGAGGAGAAGGATGAAGAAGAGTTGGGTCATTGGAGTTTGGAATATAGTTCCTTTGGCTATTTGATGGGTTGCTTGGAAGGAGAGAAATTGTCATATTTTTGAGGACAAAGCCTTGTTGATTCAAGAATTTAAGCTCCGTTTTTTGAGGTTGTTGTATATTTGTAGTGTCGGGCTCAGTGGTAACAAAAATTTAAATTTTTTGACTTTTGTCGATTACATTATGGATGAGACCTTAAGGGCATGATGTTTTTGTATTTGCCCTTTTTGTACATGGGTGAC
>NCQV01050709.1:24903-36861 GCA_002740545.1 Lophocereus schottii
CCCCCCAAAAAAAAAAAACTATACCATCAAGAGGCGTTAAACTTGTAGAACAAAACTTGTAAAGCCCATCAATACTTTTTCTAACTGCCATAATCTTGTTAGTAATAAGGCCTTGGAACATAGAACCGTCCTTGGTGAATTTTGCTGTTAGAGAAGAGAATCTAGAAGCCTCCTGACGGATATAAGGTTGTGCTTGAAATCAGGAACATATAATACATTGTATAGGGTAATAGAAGATCCCAGGATAACTGTTCCAATCTTTTCCCTGATTTTGTAGTACCATTATGTAGTTTCCCCAAGATAGGGCTGACTTAGATCAAGTATCTTAGAGAAAGATATGGAGATCAGAACATATCTGGTCTGATGCTCAAGTATCTATAGTCCAGCTGCATTTTCAATTGCCAAATGAGCAGATGCAATAGCAAATGATTTGAGTAGTAGTCTTCCAAAGAGCCTTGTTTTTCTCCTCGTACTAGTCAGGATAACCATGTAACTTGAAACAGTGGCCCATGATATGACCTTTCTTCTTACAATAGGTGCAAAACCTGTCTGGCTTATCTCATTTTTTATCCTTTTTGCCAGGATGATGAGGAGGCTTGTAGGTAGATTTAGACACAACATATGCAGCTTAATCGTTAGCAACATTGATTACTTCAAACCTGCTTCTGCTTTTCAACTTGCGACAAAATGTAGTAAGCACGATTCACACTATGAAGTGGATCCTTGGAGAGGATCTAGTTTCTGAGTATTTCATAGATTGAGTTCAGTTCAGTCCCAATAGGAACTGAATCAATTTGTTTGTTTCATTGTTAGCTTGCATTTTCTTGATTAGGTCGCATGTGTATTTGGTTTGAGGTCCAAAAAAGCATGTAGTTACACCATTGATGGCAATTAAGTCATCCCAAAGTCTCTTCGATTTGTGAAAATAAGTTGAGATCGAATCGTTATTTCATGCAAGACGACTCAGTTCTTGCTGAACTTGATAAACCAGTGTACCACTGGTGTGACCATACCTTTCAAAGATCTCATTCCAAAGCTGTTTGGAGATCTGAATGTACATGAAAGCTTCAGCAATATTAGGACACAAAGAATTAATTCTCCAACAAGTGGCCATATGGTCACATCTTATCCAACTTTGAAAAGTTGGAGAATCAGCAGGATGTTCTGAACATGAACCATCAACGAACCCTAATTTCTGCTGGGCTCTAAGAGCTTGTTGTGCAAGATGACTCCAACCTATATAGTTAGATCTGTCAAATTGGTTAGCTGGTGATCGCCACTGCTTAGATACAATGGATCATTTTAAGTTATGAGTTTTCTGGACAATCTCATTGTTTTTAGAAACCACATCCATGTTGGAACCGAAAAGAAGAATCACGATCACCAAAAATGCGATTGGACGATTTAATCGATAATTGATTGATGAGGAAAACAAATTCGGCACTTGGATGAAGGAATTGAAGGTTTGACTGATTGATGAATCAAAACAATCAATCGAAAACGAAGAATTAAGAGAATTTGATTGATTTAGGTTTGATCAGTTGACAATTTGAATCAACTAATCGAAAAGAAGAAAATTAGGAAGAAATCGATCCAGGATTGCAGCCCTTGGACTCTTATGCCATGAAGAATCTCGAGAGAGAGAGAGAGAGAGAGCTTTTGAGAGAGAAACAATGGAGGAAGCTGCGAAATATTATTGATATGGATGACAGAAAATACAGGGAAAGCGGTTTTTATAACTCTGTTTCCAGCTGGCTAATCACAACTAACCTCTAACAATAAATAATATCTGTAACTAACACATTGGCTAAGCTGCTGGTGTGGTAAGATAAATAATCAACTAATTATAAGTATCTCTTCGAACAATTCCTGGCTTAAATATCAGCTAGTGTGAATCCTGTTTGGCATCTTGATGATACTAGGTGCAATAAAAATGCTGAGTTGCTCTGATCACACTTGATTGATTATTGCTGCCATATATATCAAATTACATTAAGCATTTGATGTTCGGTGGTAATATTCAGTACCATTAATGAGAGTTTACTTAATAGATGAGTTGAATGAGTTGCGACAGAAAACCTATAAATGTGAAGCTTATGTGATCCAAAATCTCACTCTTAAGTGTAACCACGTGAATGTGATTGCCAGTTATGATGTCAACACTGATAACTATATTTCTATCTGCAGTTGTATTTGGAAACTCAGTTTTTTTGTTCCTTACCGTGTGTTCGGTTAAGAGTGCATATTGTTGTATGATTCAATTAAGCAATCATAGCTGTTTATGGCTCTGAATCGTTAAGTTGACATAAGTATTTGTGGCTCCTTTGATGGTTTTGTGGAATAGATCTTAGTCTTTCATGGGCAAATGGATTGAGGATTGAAGTGATCAGCAATAAGATTCACTGTTTCACTAGTTTCCAGTTACCTTTCTTGTAGAAGATATATGGCATTGCTGCATAACTTCATTTTATTGTAAAATGGCAATTTAATTTGATGTAAAGTGATAGAGAATGGAGCTTTTGTGTTCTCGTGCAGAGGAAACTTGCTGTAGTTGTCATCCTTTTTCTGAAGTTTCCACCAGCATTTGGCAAGCTTTGCATTTGTTTAAAGCTGGATTTTAGGCAAGGGGGGATTTTTCATGTGAAATATTTAAATATTGAAATGATCTTGAACGTGGTGTTGCAAGGGCTCACTGGGATCTATTTATTTATTTTATTATTATTTTTTGTTAAAAGGGCTCACTGGGATTTATAGCAATCGGAAACAAATTGGTTATAGGGAGTTTCCTGATAGTATTCAAGATTAGGACTCCTTAAGGTGCAAAGTGGATATATTTTTTTTTTGGGATAGGGACAGAGTGGATATTTACATTCAGTTTTTTCTTTTATCTGATAAGCGGTATGCAGTTTTTGTTGAATCTATCCAATTTCTGGTGGCTGTTTAGTATTATGAGTGTTTGATAGGGAAACTTACATATCTGATGTGTGGTGCCCCTTCTGTTTGAAGTATGCTGATTATTGGAGTGATTCAGCTATTGAGCCTCTCTCCAAAATTGTCGAACTCAGTGTGGGAAAATTATAGGAACATTATTGTTGGGAATAAAAATTACTTTGTGAAAAAGGATGTGGTTGCTTCTGTCTTGCTTGGAGTTCGATTCTGGGTTTACAAAAAGAGGAGGTTCTGGGATAAGGAGTTAGTGGGTTTTGGCATGTGTCAAAGTTAATTCTTGAGGTCCCAAATAAAGCCTCCTTTAAGGTCTGTATGCTGTAAGAAATTCCTTTGAGATTTGAGCGCATAACTTCTTCTATGCCCCATACGTGCGTCGGCAGGACCCTAACTAGGTGGTTGTGGTGCTGAGGTGCTGTATTTGAGTCCCTTGTATTTTCAAAAGAATTGGCTTAGTAGGAGGCGTAGGTTGGCAGAGACAATAATTTGTGATACCTGGGTGTACTTGAAGGTCATTAATGTTGGTGTAGATAATTGGCTTCAAAGGGTGCAGAAAGGTTAACGGTTTTTTTTTTGAGGGGGGGGGCGGTGGGGGAAGGGGGTGGGAGTGCTCAATACAGGGTATGATAGCTATAAGGGTACCTCATGAGTTTCTGTAGTGCTTGGTGAATCAGATCAGCTACAGAATTGATGATAGATGTTCAGAGTTATAAAGGATTGGAGATAGTTGTGACCAGCGAACTGGAGAGAAATAGAGAATGTCATCAGCAACTTACTCTATACAGATGATGACATGGGCAATTGCTTCTTACTTCGATGTTTGTATAGTCTTTTCTTTTTATTGCATTCTATTCTTCTGTACTTGTGGGACTCAATCTCATTTATAAAGAATGTCTGGGTTATTTACTATCAACAACTTGACAAATTATGCTTGCTATTTCTTTCTTTTCTTTTCCAGTGAACCCCTTCTTGAATCTGATCTCTGTTCTCTTAGTTTGCTTCTTGTTACCATATTTCCGTTATATTCTCAGAGAAATATTGTTTGTTGTTATAGGTATTATTCTCTTTTGATGTTTCAGATTTTTTTTGCCTTGTTTTTCGTATGAATTTTTTCAATATTGAACACCAATGCTTCTTTCAGGTCATGTAAATCACTCAATTTTCTGGAAGAACCTTGCACCTGTTAAGGTAAGTTGTTATTCTGGAAGCTTGGTATCACAGTGTTACTCGTTGCATTCACTTCAAAACATTAAATTTGATGGACACTGCCATTATATGGTTGTAGGAAGGAGGTGGTGAGCCTCCGAAGAGTTCGCTAGGTTGGGCTATTGACTCATACTTTGGTTCTCTGGAAGCCCTTATTCAGAAAATGAATACAGAAGGTGCTGCATTACAGGGTTCTGGGTGGGTGGTAAGTGTTGCAGTCCCAAATTTGGATGACCTTGCTTATTTCTCTAAATTTCAACCATTTGTGATGATCCACATACGTTTGGGAGCAGTGGCTCGGAGTTGACAAGGAGTTGAAAAAGCTTGTGGTTGAAACAACTGCAAATCAGGTAAATACCAAGTTCTTGGGGGAACTCACTTCTTTCACTGTTTTTAGGAGTAAATGATGCCTTCCTTATGAGGGAGAGCCTGAAAACATGATGCTTGAATTGTGCTGGGGTTGAACCCCCACCCGCAACCAAAAGAAGAAGGAGAAAGGGGGGGAAAAAGGTTGTGTATTTTATTTATTAATGATGATGTTATTTCTCAGGACCCACTGGTAACTAAAGGACCAAATTTGGTTCCTTTACTCGGTATCGATGTCTGGGAGCATGCATACTACCTGCAGGTAATGCTTTTGAACCATTTGTTTGCTAATGTTTGAGACTAGCATATGTGTTGTGATAAGTTCATTTTTTCTAGATTGAATTAACCTGCTTATTTCCTTCACCATGTTCTTCTCCCTGGTTCACTTTTCAATCGTTTTAGAGATTGTATTTCATTTACATCAGTACTGCACGACATATGATGTACCACCAGGACGGGGTGTACACGATCTATTTATTTATGTTAAGCATCATTAAGCATGATGTGGCATTTTTCATTCTGTAAAGGCGAATATGTGATTCATTTCTGTGAGTGACATTTCTTGGGGAGGCACCGTAAATTTCAGCCTCAGTGTTCAATTGTCTCTGGGCCTTTGTTGGTTGCACAAAGAACATGTTCCTTAGTGGCGGGTCTGTTTGCAGTTGTCGAGGTTTTTGATATTCTTGGAAATAGCCGTTATGGGATCTGACAGTTGTTGAATCGTTAGCTGCAGTTTTATTTCGCATTGTTAAGGAGAAAGTTAGATGTGTATGCTCGAGAGATGTCATCATTTTGCTATGCTTATTAAGGGGAACATATGTTGGTAGAACAGTGTGCAGATGAAGATGTCTTGCGAATAGCATTGGCAAATTATTATGTACATATAAGAGTATGTACTCCTATTGCCACATAGATATACATGTTTTTCGTGTATTTGTCATATGAGCAGTTATTAACATATATTTTGCTTATATGGTTTTCAGGAGTAATACTCCTGGGTATATGATATAGGCTTTGAATAGCGTTGGATGGTCGCGCTTTGATGTAGTATTAAGTGCCTGCCATATTATATATACTAGCATGACATTCAGGAAATCCGGTCAAGGTCCATTTGATCTTGTGTGGTCTCAGCGTTGGCCGTGATTTGCTTACTAGTAGTTGGTAGTGCAGTTTGTACCCTGCTACGGTACAGACCCGGGTTCGATTCCCGGCTGGGGCGATCCCGGCTGGTGCAATTATTTCTCCCCAGACCCCGCGAAAGCGGGACCCACACTGGGAGTTGTTGTTGTTGTTGTAGTTGGTAGTGCAGTTTGGATTGCAAAGTATTGTCCAACGTTTAATGATGAATCCTGAAATTGCACTCTAGAACCCCCCCCGCCCAAAAATTATGGGACCCACCTAGCAGGCCCGAACTTACCCTTTTTGTATAGTGAGAATCTCTTTCTGGAAATACGCACTTTTAAGCAAGACTGCAAGTGAGACCGAACCTTGGGCTGCAAGGAGTATATACCTACTATTTTTTATCTAATGTATTCAATGTTAATGCAATAAAAGTTTGCTTCCTTATTTGTGTTGACTTTCGTACTCTTTCTAGCTCAGCTACTACCTGGTTTTCTTTTACCAATAGACTGTACAAGTTTGACCCATTTTAATTGAGCTTCGCGTGACCTGTTTGTGATTCCATGCAGTACAAGAATGTGAGACCTGAATATCTGAAGAATATTTGTAAGGTTTTGAACTGGAATTACGCCAGTGAAGTATATGAAAAGGAGTGCCCTAAGTAAAGTGTTAAACGATGCAACTCAGTGGGGAAATAAATGACATGGCACCATTGGAAGCGGGGGATGGCACCATTGGAAGAGAGGGCCGTGCTGTGCCTGATTGCTCTGCTGTATTATTGCTCCTGGAGTGAAGCAATTTCGTGTCTTGCTTCTGTCTGCCTGATGTTTCGTGTTCGAAAAGCGGATTTGTAAACCTATTGAGTGGTGTTTATTTGTAGCTATTATGCTCATGTTGTGTGGTTTTTTAGGATACTATGCTGCAAATATGCTGCGGATGCCAATTTTTTGCCAGCTGATTATCCTGATTTGTTCGGCCCAGAAAAATTTACATTTTAAGGAATTCAGACTTGGGGAGCATTTCCTATAATCCTATGTTAGATTAAACATGGTCCGGATGATTAAATAAACTGGGTTCCGATATGGAACGGTTTGTCCAATTTGATTGCCCTCCGTTTTGTCCAATGTGAACTAAACTTGTCTTTTAATATTTACTGCTCCTAGTTAAGCTGGATTCTAATCTAATTTCATTGATGCCTGTAATAGATTGTTTGTCTGCAGCACCAATTTTCATGCTTGTGAATGCATACGTTGAGTGGTGAGCAGAGTGGGATGTATATTGCTTCGTGTGTTCACTCTTGGCGATTTTTATTACATCTTGTTGCGAACTTTGTCGTTCTGCATTAAGGGATGAAATATGGTGTTATTGAACGAAGTCAAACTTGCTTCAGTTCCAAATAATTGGCGCCTCATCTTTGTTCTTTGTACCTCTTGCCTACATCAAGGTAGTTTTTTTATCATCTCAATGCCCGAGTATTGACACATCTTGACCTTACCGTCTTGTACCTTGTGTACAAAATGTTGTTGATGGTTCACAAGGGTGGGCCGAGACAACGTATCAAGGAATGTCTGGAGTACTATGGTTGATGGGGAAGTAAGGTGAGGGATCTTTGTGCAACTGTATGCGTGATGCGCACACCTGAAATGTTAATGTGTTTGGTATATTACCAAAATAGGCTTTGTCAAAGCGATCGAGGGAAGAGGCTATGACTTTGCACAAAGAAGTGGAGGTCAGATGCAGGGTCCAACAACAGTCGAAGAACTAAGGGGTGTTTGGTAACAACAGCTTTTTGGGAAAAATAAGCTATTTGGGAGGATTTTGGCTGTTTTGACCAAGTCAAACAGCTAAAGGATGTTTGGTAAAGAGCTGTTTACAATAGCTGTTTAGCTCCAAAAAACTCTTTTTGAAAAAACTATTCCCATTAGCCTTTTGAGAAGAGCTTTTTGTAGAACTGACATAATTGTCCATAAGTTTGGAAAAATTACACACATCTCATTAAAAACCAATTCATAAATAAAGGCATAAATGAAATTTTACCAACATATTTTTTAGAAATAGCTAATTTTTACCAAACACTTTTTCGAAAAACAGCTAATTCAAACAGCTAATATAAACAGCTAATACAAACAGCTAACAACTGTTTCTCAAACAGGGCCTAACAATGGATGCTCTCTTGAATACAAGGCGACTTTGTATGAGGAAAACCTCATGGTTGGTACTTGGTATGGAATGTCCTGCAGGGATGATAAGGGGGTGGCTGTATGTCATCACTGTGAAGAGAAGCAGGCAATGTATATGGTTGAAGTCGCATATGGAGTCGCTAGTCTTGTGGCATGACATGAAATAGCTAGGCTTTTAGAATATTCTGCTTGAAAGTGATTAGCAGAGTGGAAGATGATACGGCTAGAAAATTCTTTGTAAATTTTTTTTAGTATTCTTGAACCATTCTCAATGTTAAACAAAAAAAACAAATAAATATTGTAATTTGACGCTTGAGAAATAAGAAGTATCAATTTCAAATTTTAGGTTTGTTCAGATTTGTTGTGACTTTCCAAGGAACATATTTTTTTTGGGGGGGGGAATTATCTAAAATGTGTAAGTCATATCTAAGTGATGTTTTACTTCATTAATGATTCGCATCTTTCACGAGCAAGCGGAAGACTACTGAACATTTTACTGTGCCCATTTTTAGGTTGTGTATACTAGAATGAGTGGAGGTGCAATTGAGGTTAATAACAATCTTTTTCACTTAATTGTTTGTTAGAAATCATGGATACTTATTATGTAGGGAAAAGAAAAGGAACAATTTAACAGAAAGAGGCTTCTTAGATTGTACCCCTATAATCATCAAATTTTATCTTAATCAGAGTCAATTAGTCTCCAAGTTCATCCAATTTTATTTTATTTTATTTCCTTTAGAAAGACACCTTAAGTTCAAAAGAATGAAATAGAAAGGCTAGTTGAATTCTAAGGATTGAAAAGATAAGTTCTAAATTTGGAAAAAAAGTGAAATTCCAATAAGAGTATAATAGATTATACTAGATGACATTAGTGAATCTTTTTCAATGTAAGGAAAAAGCATCTCCATGGTTTGGGATGCTTTAAGTGGATCATATCTAAATCCAATGTATCCTGAGATCTTTACTGCAAGAGGTGAAATATAACAATATCTTTAAATCATTTTAGGGTATTGGTCCTCAAATCAAACTATTATTGACTTATCATAAATAGAAGTCTTATATCAGAAATTCTCTCCATTTATAAAAGTCGAGCCTGAGATTTTACGTCAAGCAGTGTAAGTGCTGAGCCATTTGCACCCATTTGTATTGAATTATTGTTAAAAGTTATAAAGAGATTCAGCTACACTTCAACCCAACAGAATGAACAGGTGAATGGCAACAATTCAACCAGGAACGGGCTATTTCACGGGTTGACACGGACCATGGGATATAACGGAAAGCAGGCCGTTTGAACGTGCGGGGGCAAATTGCCAGCATATAAGGCCTCTTCGCCTTCATCTTCAAAACCCTAGAGAGAGAACAGTGACGGACGACGTAGCCGAATCTTAACTCTGAAGCTCTGTGAATCTTCTGTTGCTAACAATGGTGATACTCTCTCTCTCTCTCTCTTTTTCTCTCTCCATCTCCTCTTTCTCATCTGTCACAATCGCAGTGACTAACTTTAGTGGTACATTTTGTGACAGACGTTCAAGAGGAGAAATGGAGGTCGTAATAAGCACGGTCGTGGTCATGTCAATTTCATTCGCTGCTCAAACTGCGGCAAATGCTGCCCTAAGGTTGCCCCCCGCCCCCCATTCTCCCTAATTTAAATTTCTCGTTCGTTTGAGCCTTGTTCTCTATTTTTTAATTCACCTGTTTAATCGATATATCTGAATGCTGTGCGCCAATGTTTGTCCATATGTCCCCATACTTCCAGAGAGCAGAAATGATGAATGGGTTTTAGGTTTAGTGTCCTGTAATAGTGATGTACTTTGGTAAATCATGGATCTGTGGAGGATTCTTTTTGGGGGGTTAAGTGTCCAATGATATTGACTTATTTTTATAGATAATAGATTATGGTTTCCATCAATCATTGGATATAGCCATAGTGGAGATTGAAACCCTAATTGGATTCGATGAACATGGCCATTGAGACGAAGAAAGTGGCAGCATTGTATGGAGGATTCAAGGTGGAGGTTGTTGGTACGTAGTAGGAAAGTGATCTGGCTGTGGAAATTGCAGAGAGGTGCTATCGATGGAAGTTGAGCAAGGCTATTCAGAGTACCTTGGGAAGTGGATGCGGTGTGTGGCAGGAATGAGGAACCCTGTATGGTACAATATTTAGTTATTTCATATTGTACAGGCTGAAATAGGATGGTACATTCTGCTTCCATTGAAAGCCTGTGCAGCAAATAGCTTTGGAGATCTTCTGGTCCAATGTCACGTTGTTGTATCTTATACCATGTAGTCTGGGCAAAATGTGCTTGTACTACTTGGGTGAAGCAGTTTAGCAGTATATGAGCTCAGGCTGGAAGTCTAGAGCCTTATTTGCGAGATTCACCGGACCTCCTCCAATCTGAGTTTTATTCCTAGGTGACAATGTATTCTGTGGTCTAATTAGCACCATTTGGAATGCCTGTATAGTTGGGTTCATTGCTTCTCTGATTTCTTTCCCTTTTCTTTTTTGGTGATATGTTGGGTTCACTGGTTTTCTGGTTTACTTATAGCTCTGCTTTTTTAATTCCCTTTTTGCATATCATTTTGGTTTGGTGATCTATATTATTAAGAATTATGGTGTGCCTGCACATGTACTGGGGCACTGTGGAAGTCCTGTTTTCATGGTTGCCTAATGTTCGGATAATGTGCAACATTGATATAATTGGGTGCCGCTTTGCGAGCATGAATCTTTTATTTGCAGTGCTTGCCTGTATAGCCCATACACTTGGCAATTATTATTTAAAATTAGGGTGTGCCTTAGCAAATTTCCTAGTTTTCCACTGTAAAGTTACTGCCAAAAA
This sequence comes from Lophocereus schottii, assembly GCA_002740545.1. NCBI lineage: Eukaryota > Viridiplantae > Streptophyta > Magnoliopsida > Caryophyllales > Cactaceae > Lophocereus > Lophocereus schottii. The sequence continues at coordinate 35,558 of NCQV01050709.1, forward strand.
CACAGAAGGTTGTGCGCCTCTTAGATAAATGTATTCTCCTTTTGGGACCCAGAATGAAAAAGCAGCAATAGCAAGGGGTGCCCCATTCCTGGAGAGAAGTGGCATAAGTGCCCTCAAGGTATTAATAACTCTGGCATATATTCAAAGATATCTTCATCAGAAAAGGGATGTCACCGAAACTTTCCCTAGACGAAATTCCGTCCTTACACCTTAGATTGCATATACAGGTAATAGGTTTTGTACATCTTTAAAGAAAAGAAAGCTTCAATCAATTTTCTTCTCTAAAAGAAAGCTTAATGTTGCTATTTTCGGGGGCACAGGGTTTGTTACAGAGTTTTTTTTTAAAAAAAAATGAATAATTTGGAAGCGTATTCATCTCAATGGAATGATTCTTATATAGTATAATTTTCAAAGTTAACACTTCACTCTGCATGTGGTTGTGAAAGGACAAGGCCATCAAAAGGTTCATTGTTAGGAACATTGTCGAGCAAGCTGCTGTTCGTGATGTTCAAGAAGCATGTGTCTATGATGGTAACTGTTATTTCTCTCTTCTTCTTATGTGGAGGGTTTCAATATCACGATTTGAAGCTGAGGTAGTTTTTTTTAACTAATTCACTGTGGATTTAATTGTATGATTGTTGAGGGTACGTGCTTCCAAAGCTATACACGAAGATGCAGTATTGTGTTTCATGTGCTATTCACTCGCATGTTGTGAGGGTTCGTTCCCACACAAACAGGAGGATCCGTGAGCCCCCACAACGTTTCACTAGACGCTGGGTATTTCTCTTTCTAATTCTCATTTGCCTGATTGCTTAACTCTGTTGTGCTTCCTTGTCCGTTTTTCTGCCATGCACATTTGACTGTGAAATTAGAGTTACTAATCGTGGTTTTCTGGGTTGTTAGTGGCAGTTCTTGGATTTGCTATTGGGTTGAGAGCTGAAGGATTAGAATTCTAATGTGATTTGTGATATTCGCATGACAGGTTGGAGAGTTGGAGGCATACATTGGAAGATAGGGGTTTTCGGTTAAGTAGATCAAAAACGGAATACCTCCATTGCAGTTTCAGTGGAAGGACAGAAGAGGGCGGAGACATCACACTGGAGGGGAGGGTGATCCTAAAGGTCGCAAAATTTAAGTATTTGGGCTCAATTATCCAGCAGAACGGGGATATCGATGAGGATATTAGCCAGCGGATAAGAGTGCAAAAATGGAAGTCGGTGTTCGGGGTATTGTGCGACAAGAGAGTGCCGCTAGGACTGAAAGGTATGGTCTATCGGCGGGTAATTAGACCGGCTGTTCTTTAT
>NCQV01050712.1:0-13482 GCA_002740545.1 Lophocereus schottii
TTTTTCTTTTTTGGAAAGATGAGATTTGGTGACCAAGATACCGTGGTGGCTAGGATTTCTACATCCTAGCCTCCCTGCCCCTATATAAAGGGGACATACCTAGGATCTAAAATTAATTTGATCACTCCTGAATCCCTGAATCCCTAAACACATTGAGAGGTAGAGATACTTTGAGAGAGATTATAAGAGAGATTGTGATTCTGCTGTGGGATCAAATCACTGTTGTAATTGTGATCGTGTTGTACTCTCCGTACTCATATAGTGGATTGTTTTGGGCTCGTCGCCGTCCGTGGTTTTTCCCGCATTGGGTTTTCTACGTAAATCTTGTGTCGTTGTTCTATTCGTATTATTCTATTTCTGTTTTCAATTTCTGAATATCTACTGCATCTTAACGCTTCCGCTATTATCACTCTGTTTAAATCCTAACAATGGTCACTAGCCCTTCAAAAGGGAACATTTGTTAGGTTACATCTAGGATCTAAAAAGCGCCAATAGCCATCAGCAAGTTACATTTGTCTCAATATTTACCAAACTTCTATTTTATATTTGAAGTAATCTCTTTTAACCAATCCTTCTCAAGTTTACAATTCTTATTTAGCACCATCTTTGGCCTACACAATTCTACAAGGAAAAAGTTAGAAGTAGGATAATCAGAACTTGAGACCATGTTAGTGATATTTTTAAACACTTTCTATCCACAACACATTTTCCACACTCTGTTCATGGCATCATTAGCAAGACAATAAGTAAAATGTGAATCTTGAAGATTATAACTAAGGGAAGACATCTTTCACATTGTAGACAATCACTTATATATTATAAGTGGAATTCCATCTTATTTTAGAATCTAATATCAATTTATTGACTAGCAATTGTAACTATTTCACTACATTAGCAAATAACTTATGTCTTGATTCGCTAAACTGAATATAATCCACATGTTACAAATTTTTTTGATAATAGGCTTGATTTCTTAAAGGTTAAAGAAGATCATAACTAGGGAAAAACATCTTTGACATTGTAGATAGTCATTGACATATTATAAGTGGAATCTCATATTATTTTAGAGTCTAATATCAATCTTTTGAAAATTGTTTCACTATCGCATCAAATAACTTAAGTCGTGATTCACTAAACCGAATATAATCTACATTGTCACAAACTTTTTCAATAATAGACCATATACCAACCTATTAGTCTTTTAAAATATGTCCTTCAAGCTTTTCATGGAAATGTCATGGGCATTTGCACTACCCACCGAAATCGTAAACCTACAAAAATATAAAAAAATCATAGGGGGGAAAATGAGTTAGGGTTGCTCACAAAGTGTAAGACTATTTTAAGTCTACATATGGTTAAAAAGACTTTTGGTTGAAAAGTTGGAAGACTTTCAAGGACAGTTAATAAAAATAAGAAGGCAGAGGCAAGCTGCACAAGTAGCGTGAAAGATAAAAGTGACTTTGAGCTCCTAATCACCGTGAAGCTTAACAACTTTGACCATTTCAATAACTAGAGCATGTTAGGATGTCAATCACTAATGAGGTCCTAGATACTAGTATTACAAATATGACGGAGTACACAGATGGCGTATCATAAATTATTTTCACGTGATTGTTATTTGCAACCAAGGAAATCAAATTAACAAGCTTTGACACAATAAATCAGTAAGGTGGCATACTGAGCTGCATCCAATTCAGTATTACCAGCCATCCTATATTTGAATAAAAATAGGGACCAATCATAGCAGCATAAATGAACTTTGATTCCCTCATATAAAATGAAGCATCAACTTAAGATCCGAAACGTAGCTGAATTTCAAAACATATCATGACTATTTAAAGTCTAAAGATGGCTAAGAAAGACATCAATTGAGTTCATAATTTATTAGTATAAAAATAAAGCAAACTTCCAATGACAACTTATATCTACTTACCTTGTTTTCAATGCCCTAATCTTGTAAACATTTGAAAATTGCATTAGCTAAATTAGGGTCACGCCTAGAAGGTGGCAGGTGAAAGAAGTTTCAGACCTACTTTTGTAGCTTCTAATTAGAATCAACAAAGTGAAAAGTGATAACAATATATTCAATATTTCGAGGTTTATATTGCTATAGATATGGTATTAGGCGAATCTTTTCAATTTTCCCTAAGAGAGCCTCCAAGTTTCTCTTATCTTGATCATAAAATTTGAGATAATCAACTTTTCCAGTCTGGTGAGTTGTTCTTTTCCATTCAAGATTAGCTCTCGTCATCATCAAAATTAGACCCCTCTTCTTCTAACATCAAAATAAATGTCCATGCATGAGTATCCAGTGAGAGATCACCTCTCTCATCATTTGCATATCCAATTTCTCAATATGAAGGACTAAATCATAAGTTGATACGTGCAGCAATACTAGAGTCATTCGGTAGAAAGTTAAGCTCACTTTGTCGTAGCATGTTTGCTTATCTTTGAGGACAACGACTCAAATGACAGGTCCAATGACTTTTAGGTCCACTCTTTTTGGGAAAAAGACTTGTGCCATATTGTTTGAAACCAGTTCTTCACATAAAGTCTGGTAATACCGCTAGCTCCTCCAGTTCATTCCAACACTTGACTTTTTTTTCTGCTCTTTACTTAGAATGGATTTAGAACTTCTTCTTCAGCTAGGTTATCTCTTCCATCGTGGTTCATTCCCTCCATTTTCCTTGTCTTTAGCATCATTTTGGTGCTCTTCCTCATCCTTTTCAAACTCTAAACCAAACTTCTCTAAACCGTCAATTGGAATGTTACCTATGTCTAGCATCTATGGTTTTGAAGACAGTTGTGACCTAATAGTGTAACGTCCCCTATCCCTAATTGCTAATTAGCTTAATATGATTGCTTATTATTATGGTTGCAGTGGAAGTCTCAACACTGGATGCATTACCATCGTCCTATTTTGGACAAGGCTAAATGTAAAAACTACACGTCTTCAATTGAAAATTTCAAGCTCCATTGAGCTGAGACCCGTCAAGTCAACTTCGTACAACAATCTAACTTTCACATAACTAAAATATAACTAGATTATGTGTCTCCTACAACTCCATATTAGGGATGCTCAATCAAAATATACACCCAGCATGACCTTTACGCTATGTCAAGTCTTCATCATTTGCCAAAATCCACTTTGAGTATCCAACAACATCAAATGGCATAAGTCATGAAGCTTTTCTTCTATTACTTCCATCATCTTGTTAGGGAAAGGAGTACTCATTGATTTCTTACCTAAAATAGAAAACACAAAACGAAATCAAGAAATGAGTCAAATCCCAACACATTTACCCCTACACTATAAAATAAGCATTTAGAACAATTTAGTTGAGCACCCGCATTTCTAGGAAATTTTAGTTCAAAAATGGGAGAGAGAGAGAGGATGTGAATAGAACTATCTTGCCAGTTATTATATGGAATTGGAACCCTTATTGACATTTGAAGTGATCATTGAGATAGATGTACACTTTTCGGGCCAATCAATAACCCTAAGCTAAGGCCGCACGGGTAAACCAAAGGGTATGAGCCTTGATGCTTGATAACTGATGGCGTCACTTAGTTATGTGATAAAACATTGCTTAAATTGATTTATTGCGTGAGTATTGCGTGAAATTGTATAATTTTGACAAACATGTGAATTTTCAAAGATGATAGGTAATACATGCATCTGGAGCTTTTAAAGTTTCTCCCCTTTATAAAATAATTATTTTTGGTGCTGAAATGATAAGAATGGCCTCAATTTTGCTCCAAAAATATAAATTTAATGATTAGTATAATTTCAAGTAATCTTTGTTAATTATAATCTTAGTTGCAGTTCATAATAATTTCTTTAATTATCAAAAAACTAATCATACCAATTGATCTTATCTCCTCTTTTATATTATGCCCTCTTTCAAATATTGTCATTATTCTCATCATTACTATATTAATGTTATCGATGTTATTATAGGTCCTAATGTTGTTTTCTTCACTATTATTAATATCAACATTATTATGACAATTATTGTGGTTATGGTTATTATTATTTTTGTTTTTAGTATTGTTATTTTGATTATCATTTTCTATTGCTACTATTGTTATTATTAGAAGTGACATTAATTTTAGTGACTCATCCATGAAAAAAATTGGGTTCGGTTTACGATTCTAAGCTTGTGTTCAATGCCAAATACATGCCTTCAAGCCCAAATCGAAAAGTGTTCACATCGAAGGCCTCCATTAGACCTTGGTTCTCTATTTGTTTTTTTTAGATTACATGAAAATATATCAATTTTAACCCACTCAAGCATAAAGTAATCATTATTCACCCTTTTGTGTTGTATTGGAACTTGATCGATTATTAATACTAATCCAACTCATTTTTTGCGCCACTTCAAGCATGCTGCAATAACCAAAGCGCACAAGTACTTTTCACTACTAATATATATTAGTCAAATTTACACACTTAAATCCATTTCAATTTCTCAATTTAATTTCAAAGTTTATCTTAAGCAAATTAGTCCAAAAGACCCCAACTCACATTTCCTACCTCATCTTTTTTTGTAACATCAAATTCACTATTATTTTAAGTCATTAAGTTCTCTAAATTTTCGTATAGAAAATCACACTTCAAACTTCTCAAGTTAAAAACCAAAAATAATATTAAGCTCGTTTACTTCAAAAACACCACAATCAACATTTCCCTTCTTTCTTCTCTTTCGGGCCTCAAACTCCACAAATACTTTTTAATCGCTGTCATTACTCAAATTTCTAACTAATCACGATTTCATTTTTCTAAGCTAAGTGACAAAACTCATATCAGCCTAATTAATTTCAAAATCCCAAAAACGACCATTTCCCTCCTCCTTCCATCTTCAACAACAACCCCTTCCGTGACTAACCACCGATACCCATACTCACCCATTCTTTAATCATATACAAAAATTATTCAAAATTCATCTAAATCAAAATGTATGAGCATAACCACACAACTCATACTCAATATTCAAGCTCTTCATAAACACCCACAACACATATACTCGTTCAAATCCTCCAAATCATCATGATAAACTCTACATTAATTAACTCAAATTAACATTTATCCAAGCTAAAACAACAGATAAGCTAGTTAAATTAGTACGTAAAAAGAGTAGAAATAAGTGAGGGGGAGTTGGGGTTCACCTCCAAAAATAGCATTGAAAGCGGTCAGGGAGGTGGGGGAGGAGGTTGTGGCGGATTACTAGTGACTAAGGCACCGCATGTAGGCCATTGGCCGGCCCTGGGCAGTGGCATAACTGGTGCTGGTTGCTGGGAGAAGCAAAACAGAGGAAGGGGTGTTCATGGGGAGGTCAGGGGGAGTTTCGTAGGTTTGGAAACGAAAATGAAGGCCTAATTAAAAAAGAAGAAAATGAAGCTTAATTGAAATTTATTGTTTTATTTTGATCTAGATCTTGATATTTCATGTATTTTAGCATCTTTCCCCCCATTTTTCATAGTAAAACAATGCACCTTTTACATTAATAAATATTTGGGCTTATATTAACATTTTTGTGGTTCGTTTGAAAGAAAAATATATGCTTCAACTATAACAGTTAATATAGTTATATTTATTAATATTTCATTTATTTGTGTTATGATTTTATTTAGATTTATATATAGTGGTGAATAAATCATGTATATACATTCCATTAGTTTTGGCCACCTTTATGATAGGCTAATTTTTATTTGTTTATAAGCTAGGCTAATTTTTATTTGTTTATAAGCTTGTGTGATCTTTGAGGTCACTTTGGCATTTCACCTGCAATTGAACAAAATTATATCAAATGCTGAATTGAAATGCAACGTTCAATTTAATTAATTTAAATAGAGATTAACCAAAGTAATTTACATGATTTAGTTTCGAGCTATCACAGCCTTTACCCTCAAAATAACTTTCATCTTTGGAACTTGCACATTTGAAAGATGTCTTTGATTTACCTCAAACGAGTATGGGTACTTGTTTCTCATATCCTCTTCCATCTACCAAGTGCCTTCAAATGAGGTATGGTTAGCCCAAAGAACCCTGACTGGAAGATTGCTCTTATTAAGCTGTTCAACTCTATTATCCAATATTTGCATGGGATGCTCCTGACAACCCAAGCTCATAGTAACCTCTATAAACTTAACCACAATTGCATGGTTTGGGTCTAGAACATACTTTTTGAGCTGTGAAATACTAAAAATACTGTGTACATGCTCGGATTTTGCTAGTAAATACAATATATAAGTTATTGGGTGCAACTTTTCAATGATTTCATAGGGCCTAATATATCTAGGGCTCAATTTTCCGCTGACATTGAACCTCATACACCCTTGCCTCTAGAAATCTTTAAGAATACTTTATCTCCCACTTAAAACTCTAATAGTTTACTCCTTTTATCAGTATAACTATTTTATCAGCCCTGAGCAGCAATCAAATGATGAGTACTATCACTTGAAATTCTAATGATCTCTCGATCCTTGTTTTTTAATCAGTAGTCCTTTTATCAATTTTGGGCAGTCTTAATGGGCTCCTATATCTTTCTTACCCTCGTAGTGATTACTTGGGTTAACCCTGAGACTATAATCAATGCTTCATCACTCCAATACAACTAGGCATTATTAAAGATTTTGCTCTTATTGAAATATCCTCATTTGTATTTTTAATTATATTACATACCTACAGGGGAACAAATTATTGGATATGTTCTGACATTTGGCTTCATCATATGAATTGAGTCTATAGTCCCTTTTAGGCTAAAATTGAAGGAATATTTTGTAGTCTACCTTATAGCTATAACTTGCTTATTTACATAACCTTTCCTAATTAGACTACTCAAAGGTTAGCTCTAGATCTAAATTCACTGTTAACGATCAACGTGTCCAAGGATAAGAATGGTGAAAATGGTCATCAAGTGAGTTGTTACGTATAAAAAATGAAACTAGAACTAATCACTAAAGGGGGAGTTGTTATGGAATGGCTAGAATAATGAGTGTATCAAGGATTCAAAGATACATGCCCCAAAAATCATGTTTTCCAAGTATGGATCAAAGGAGAAACCATTAAATAGTTGGCATCTTTGGAGCCATATCAATGATGAAGATGAGCGTTGCACACTATCTCAATCAGGATGCGCAGCTAAAAGGTTGAGTTATAGATCAAATTATGTCATATATCAAACAAGAAAATATTAAAGTGTCCAAAATAGGAAGACCAGATTATTCGCTCAGTCAATGGTACTTTTAACAATTATCCCCATCACTCAATCAAGTTGTTTAGACCACCGCATAAACAAAAATAAAATGGGATTATTTGATCCCTACAAAAAATAAAAGGTGGACTATTTTTATAATGTTCACATCAAGGTATGTTTAAATGTCAAAATCATAAGTCTAGTGCTAATATTGTAAGGAATGGAATACATTGAGCGATCTATAATGACCAAGGAGAATTTTAGAAGAAAGAGATCCAACCATTTCAGAAGAGAAAGGTGGTTAAATTACATTTGGGTTTAGTCATTGAATTACAAACAAAATAGTAGCATATAACAATAAATAGGATAAGTGTGATAGATAAATTAGGTCAAGCAAAGTGCAGAACATCAATATGAAGTAAGTTTAAGTAAACCAAAAGATTGGATAGAGAAGGGTTGAGTGCATTTTTGAGGAGTGAAATTTCGAAACAAAAAGAATAGTGTGACAACAATCAACACTCCACCAAACTAGTAAAAGCATCTTTAATTCACAGCAAGCCAGACAGGCTTATTATTATGAATAACCAGGGTTGCAGGTGTCTACAAATAGGCTTCCAATGGAATGAAGAACAAGATGATGAAATTCAAAAGCATTAGAATGTGGAAAACCATTAAACTCAATTAGGAACATTTTTATATTTAGCAACAAGTTTCAAAGACATAGTGGATCATGCTAGAAAGAAGGAAGCAAAGGTTTGGAATGAAATAGGGTAGGAAAAAAATTTTATGGATAAGACAAATCAAAAAAATATGAGAAATGCTGGAAGAGATTGAATTAATACAAAAGACAAACTCCAATCGGAAAGATTAAGATGTTAGCTAAGATATCTTAAGCAAATGTTTGGGGCCAAGAAGAGATGTCATAACATAAAGATGATGCCAAGAAACAAATTAAGATGACTAAGGGAGAAGTAAATCAATGACTAAAAGAAATTTGAATATCGATGGTGTAAGATTTTAATGAAAAGAACAAATAATAGATTTTGAAATAATGGGTAAAGGAAATAGTACTATAGGGTGGATAGAGTGAAAATAACTATGAGTGTAAACAATTCAAGAATGGAGGACAGGAAGAGTTCATAATTCTAAACATTGGTTACACAAGAACAAGAAGATCTTATATTAATTTTGAAAGATATACTAGCTACAAAATGGATGATTTAGGTGGGGATCAAATTTTTAAGACAAATTAAATGTTGCTATTTGTAAGGAATAGTATGTATCAAGTATTAACCCAAAATCAGAGAAAATTATCTGCCTAGATATGATTTCTCTTTAGGAAGCCCTAGGGTCGTAACTTCCAAATGGATACTAGTCAGTATGGGCTAAAGTAATGACGATACCAAATTTATCCACCAGAGTCAGTCAAGTGAAACAAAAGTCAAGGTTGTAAAGTTGAATAGAGAGTGTAGGATTAATAAGCAATAACCTCGATTGCGGAATTAACTACTGGGAATAGCCCACATCGGTACAGATGCTAGGTGGATACTAGGGTCACCTTAGGGTTTCCACATCCTAGACCCGAGATCCATTGGTGACGGTTGGGTAGTAGTGAGAGGGGAGGGGAGAGTATGAGATTTTCGTGTCAATTAGTAATCAGGCTAACCCCCCTAAGCCTCCTTATATAGTTTAGGGGGCCAGATGGGGTTGTCACCCTAGACGGCATTAGTGGCCGTCAGGCCTAATTTCATAGGCCTAGCTAACAGCTCCCACTCGGCCACGTAGGCCACAAAACACATGCTCTCCACGTATCACAACTCTTCACACGTCATACCAGGAGTAGAACGTACGATCAAAAATAACAAATAACGTCATATTAGGTTATCATCCAACTAATATAACACTTTCACAATATACCTAAACCATCTCAAGACATCACTAGTGGCATTTCTAATCCCTTATGTCATGATATATCATATGATTATATACTCAATATAATCATCGGAGCTGATATGGTGATAATGGATAGATTTTTCCTTAAACGTTCATGATATTGCATCTTAGCTTAATTACTTTCCTAACATGTTCTCCTTGAACCGTATACATCGTGGCCCTTAAGAAACACATTAAAGTAGCAACATCAAGCTTCAACTTCATACCATAGCTTTAAGTCAAAGGGTCATCGTCCATAGAGTCACACAGTGACAAGAAATAGAGAGGTCAATTGTCACTCTGTGTACAGGTCGTCTTTTATGCACATAGTATGAGATGTGTGTCATGATATAGCTCTCACTTAACTAGGGTCGCCACTCTATATGCCATATGAATCGTCAGTCAAGATTTTTACCCAAAAATCTAGCCTGAGCAACTAGATTAACATACTAAATGTTAATCTTGACATTTAAGATTCGGCTTTTAAGGCTTTTATATGGAATCATATCTCAGGTTCAACTCTCTCAAGTCTCATCTTAGACTTACTAAGGCGACTATGCCTTATCTTATTCATACACTTCTAGTATGATTAATCAATATTACACACCTAGTGCCAATGTAATTCAATCTCATCCTGCCCACTACTTAAACATCACGGTGATTGCTTGTGTGATTAGGCCAATCAGAAGCCTATCACATTTCAACGTGTTTAACAAATAAATCATAAAGCATTTAGAGGAAGAACTTTTAGTTTTTATTTTATAAATGCTCATTACAAGAAGAATGTATTTGTCATATATAAGAAGATTTCATACAAAAACTAAACTCTAGGAAGTCCTAAACTCAACGATTGTGCTTTAAAAGCATCTCTAGGAATCAACTTAGTTAACGGACTAGCAATCATCTTGTTAGCAAATATATATACTTGATGGCAAATTCCTTTGCTGTTATGGCGTTTCGCATGAAGTGATAACCCCTCTTTACGTGCTTGGTCTTCTAATGGAACTTCAGATCTTTAGCAAATTGGATGGCAATCATGTTGTCACATAACATGTCAACAGGATCATCAACTCTAGGAGTGAGATTAAGGTGCTAGAGGAAACTCCTGAGCCACATTACCTCATGTATGGCTAGGCTACATGCGACATACTCTGTCTCCATAGTTGATAAAGCTGTGCAGTCTTGCTCCTTACTGTACCATGATATGGCTCCCCCACCTAGGGGGAAGACATAGCCTGAGGTTGAATTAGACTCATCCGGGTCACCACCTCAATCTGCATTTGAGTATCCTCTGAATTTGAGGTCCCCGCGTTGATAGCAGATGATCAAGTCACTTATACCACGAGGGTAGCGTATGATTCTCTTAACAGCTTGCCAATGAGCAAGTCCTGGGTTACTCTCGTAACGACTTACCAAACGAACCGCAAAGCAAATGTTAAGCCGTGTATACAACATGGCATACATTAAGCTTCCTACGACAATAGTATAAAGGACATTGTTTGTGGTCTCCTTTTCATTATCTATTTTTAGGCATTGGTCGAGGCTCAAGGTTAAATCCTTCTCAATTAGAGTGTCTACGAGTTTGGAATAATGCATTCTAAATTGTTCTAAGACTTTCTTGATATAGGCTTTCTAGCTCATACCTAAGAGTTTCTTAGGATAATTTCTAACTATTTTCATGCCTAGGACATATAGCTTCAGCTATATCCTTTATCTCAAAGGCGGAGGATAGACACTTCTTAGTGGCTTCGATCATCTCAAACTTGTTCCCTGCCAATAGTATGTCATCGACGTACAAGGTAAGAAACATAATCCCTCTAGTTGATCTTTTGACAAACATGCAATGGTCTTCTGAAACCACAGATAAGTCAAAAAAAGTTATGGCTTCATGGAATTTTAAGTACCAAGATCTGAAAGATAGCTTGAGACCATATATGAACCTTTTAAGACGACATACCTTGTCCCCTTGTCCCTTTGATACAAAACCAATGGGTTGATCCATATAGATCTCTTCCTCAAGGCTACCATTGAGGAAAGCAGTCTCTACATCCATTTGAAATAACCTTAAGTCCAAATGTGCAACCAGGGCTAGGAGTAGGTGATAGAGGCAAATCTCACCATAGGTGAAAATGACTCTATATAGTCTATACCCTCAATTTAGGTGGGCCTTGGACTTATTGATCGAACCATATGTCCGATATTTTATCTTGAAAATCCAGTTATTTTTGCTAGACTTGCATTAGGATGGAGGATCAACAAGTTCTTAAACCTTGTTTTTCACCATCGAGTTCATCTCATCCCTCATGGCATCCGTTCACTCTTTGTGGTTTTGTGAATCAATTCCCTCTTGATAAGAGATAGACTCTTCAACTTCCAAGGGACTGCATAGGAAGATTTTCTCTTCATTTTGGAAATATCGTCACGGGATCTTTCCACGCTCACTCTTTGGATCCTGGGACCTTCATTATTTGTCTGCCTGGGTGAGGCATCCTTCCCTTTTTCTTTAAGAGGTGTGGGACTCTAAGCATGTGAAGGATCACTCCTACTATCCCTTTGGGGGCATGGTATCCTGAACGTATGGACTAACTACATGCTTAGGAACAGGAGATTAAGGACAGACCTCGTTTACAGGTTCACTATCCTCTTGTATTAGAGATTGAGGACAAATCCCATTCTCTTAAGCAGACAAATCTCCCCCATTCCTTTCGGATAGGGGAGTCATACCATCTTTGATGACTTGGTTAGATTTTAAATTCTCCCCCTCACTGAAAGATGGTTGAATGTCTTGCTGTAACTCAAATAGTTCAACATCCTTCTTGATTTCACCAATGTTTGGGAACTCATCCTTGAGAAAGTCAACATTGCGAGAATCTATTTCTATCATGCCACCATTAGGGTGTTCCCCATAGATCACATATTCCTTAGATTGTGCAAGATATCTAATGAACATAATTTTGATGGCTAGTCTTAGACCAAGTTTTCCATGTTTGTGGGTTGGATTATACACATAACTGGCTGAACTCCATGGGCGTAAATGGTCTAAGAATGGCTTCTTACCACACCATAACTCATATCGTGCAATAGATATACTCTTGCTTGGCACACTATTAAGGATGCAAGCTTCCATAAGCAGCACATCCCCCCAAAAACTGATTGGGAGGTTAGCATGTGCCATCATTGACCTGACTATATCAAGCAATGTACGATTCCTGTGTTCTACAACCCCGTTTGTTGTGGAGTATGTGGAATCGTTAGCTGTCTTTGTATGCCTTTCTCTTCACTAAACTCTTTGAACATATCAGAGAGGTATTCACAACCTCGATCAGTCCAAAGAGTTTTAAGCCTACATTCTAACTGACTCTCTACTTCTGCTATAAAGCATTTGAACGCATCGAGTGCCTCATAGCAATGAGATAGTAGGTACACATACCCATATCCTAAATAATCATCTATGAGAGTAACGAAATAGATAGCCCCATGACGTGCTTTAATGTTCATGGGTCTGCAGATAGCTAAGTGCATTAATTCTAAGGGACTAGATGCTCTCGAAGCCTTACCGAAAGGCTTCATTGTTACCTTGCCAGCTAGACATTACTCATACCTAGGCAACTTAACCCTAATGAGTTGGTCTAGAAGACCTTCTTTAGCTAGCCTAGTTATTCTATCTTGGCCCACATGGCCAAATCTAGCATGCCACTTAACGGATTCAGAGTCAGAGTCAAAATGTGGAACAAAAGCAGAAGATATATTATCATAGAAATAATCCAAATCTAAAACAATGAATTCCCTTTCAATGTTGCCTGGTTGAATAAATTGCCATGATAAACAAATCCAATCCATTTGTCAAAATCCAAAAGAAAAACCTATTCTTATTAAAGAAACATATGAAACTAAGGAACATCGCACCCCAGATACATAGAGGGCATCATAACAAAGCAGCTTGTTTCCTCCACGAAGTTTGTGCTGATATGTTCCTACTCTAAGGACATCTTTTTCACTGTCGTTTCCAGCACGATAGTCCGTGAACCCGTCGTGTAGTGATGGAATTCCACAAATCCAGCCTTGTCCTGAACTATGCGCTTTGTTGCCCCCATGTCTACAATCCATTAAGGAAGAGATTTAGCAATAAATACATGGGAACATACATATAATTTAGCAGTTTTAGTGGACAGAGGTACCTTGCCTGGCTCATGATAGTTTCGAGCGAATGGCCCTTCTTTCCACAGTTATAGCACTTCACATGTGTCATATCCTTAGTTTCATTTTCCTTCGCCTTATGCTCCTTGGCAATACCAGCATTAGTGTTGAATTCGTGAGTATACAGCCACAAGAGGGGGGTGAATTGTGGTGT
>NCQV01050719.1:5769-16860 GCA_002740545.1 Lophocereus schottii
TTTGATGGTTTGATGGTGGAAGATGGTGGCTAGATGTGCTAGGGTATTGGGGAAGGTCGGAGGTGGCCGGAACTGGTCGGAATAGTGGCTGGGGCTGGGCTGCTTGATCGTGTAGAGAGAGAAGAAATAAGAGAGCTTGCTTCCTCTTTTTTTTGGTGATATTTTGATGACTTCATAGCATGGGGGTATACTTATATATGACTAAATATGTGGCTGAAAATTGAGACCAAAAGTGACTTTTTGCTAATCAAAGATTAATGTAAAATATAGCCATTAATAAAGCTAATAGCAAGCTAAGTTTTGGGCCTATTCTTTGACTTGTTTGGAAAATGATCTCAAGCTAATTATATTCACTTGGCTTAAAATTAATCCTTCCCAAAATATCTTTTTGCTAATTAAAATTAGGTACAAATAATAGTAATTAACTCAATTTAATTGCACTAAAATTTTCAGGCCAAAATTTGAGTCTATTGTAATTGGACCATAATTTGGACCTAATGAATTGGGCCAAAATAAATGAATTCAGGCCCAAGTTTTTGCATAGCTAAAACTTAAAATTTTGTGACGTTATAGAAAATAATTTAACGCTTAATCATAATTATCGAAGCCTACTATCGATTCACCTAAATTTAATCAATAAACAAAACTTGAATTTCTAATCAATGAAACTTGAATTGCAAAACGGGACCTAAATGAAATATCCCCTAATCGGGATGATTAAATATGATAAATGAACACGAAAAATTTAGATAAGATAAGATAATTCGGTAAATATATAAATTGAGTGTAATTGAATTAATAATCATGATTTGATTAAACCAATAACCATGAGTGATTAAATCAATAAACATGATGAATTAAAAAAATAAACATAATTAACTAAATAAATAAATATGATTTAAACAATAAATATGGGTTAGGGTTCGGCTATTACAGATCCAGTCAGGAATACGGTATTGATTATGAGAAAACATTTGCATCAGTGGCTTGACTCACATCGATTCACAGTTTACTTGCCATTGCTGCTAGTAAGAAATGGGAATTGTTTCAGATAAATGTGAAGAACGCTTTTCTTCACAGAGATCTCATAGAGGAAGTCTACATGAGACCTGCACCACGTTATGACCATCCACCCAACACGGTTTGTCAATTTCGTCAAGCACTATCTGGATTAAAGCAAGCTCCTCGAGCTTGGTTTTGCAAGTTTAGCTCTACTATTTGTCAGTTTGGATTTTCATCTAGTTCTTATCACCAGGCACTATTTATTCGTCGCATTAACAATGGTTGGATTCTGTTACTCCTTTATGCGGATGACATGATAATTACAGGGGATGACATGGATGAAA
The DNA here is from genome assembly GCA_002740545.1 of Lophocereus schottii. Lineage (NCBI taxonomy): Eukaryota > Viridiplantae > Streptophyta > Magnoliopsida > Caryophyllales > Cactaceae > Lophocereus > Lophocereus schottii. The sequence goes on from NCQV01050719.1 coordinate 7,116, forward strand.
TTTATGAACTCAAATCCTTCCTTAGTCAACATTTTGAAATGAAGGATCTTGGTAATTTGAGTTATTTCTTAGGCTTAGAAGTATCTTCTAATTCTGATGGCTACTGTCTCACTCAAGCGAAATACACTACTGACTTGCTATCAAGAGTAGGCTTGATAGATTCAAAAATAGCTCCAACACCTATTGAAGCCAATGTCAGATTCACTCCAACTGATGGTGTACCACTCAAAGACCCTACGCTTTATCGTTAACTTGTTGGCAGCCTCATCTACCTAACTGTTACTCACCCAGATATTGCGTATGCTGTTCATATTGTAAGTCAATTCATGTCTTCACCTTATACGACTCACTATGTGGCATTTCTTCGCATTTTTCGTTACATTAAAGGCACTTTGTTTCACAGTCTTCACTTCTTGTTCAACTCACCACCTGAACTATGCGCCTATCCGGATTCTGATTGGGCTAGGGATCCTACTGATAGGTGCTCCGTTACTGGATATTGTTTTTTCCTGGGCAATTCTTTGATCTCTTGGCGTCGTACGAAGCAAACGGTGGTCGCTCGCTCTAGCACTGAAGCGGAATATCGTGCTCTTGCAGATACAACTTCTGAACTTGTTTAGCTGCGAATGCGATGGTTATTTGCCAACATGGGTGCTACTCAGCACTCACCTGCCCCTCTTTACTGTGATAATCAAAGTGCCCTTCACATTGCACGTAATGATGTCTTTCATGAGAGAACCAAGCACATCAAAGTCGATTGTTATTTTATTCGACATCATCTTGTGGTAAATGATCTTCATCTCATTTATGTCTCTACACTTGATCAAGTCATAGATGTGTTCACCAAAGCTCACTCGCCAACACGTCTTCAAGACTTAATATCCAAGCTCAAGATCAGTTGTCCTCCTCCACCTTGAGCTCGAAGGAGGTGTTGACGATATAAAAGGAATATGATATTGGAGCATTATTTTTGGGTAGACTAATCCTAGAATCATATATTATTGTATAGGGTTATTTCGCTTACCTTATTTATAGAGTTTTTTACTTGCATATAATCCCATTGTACTAACATATACCCACTTTTATACTCTAACATAATCATTTCAAGATGAAGGGTAATTAGTAATATTTTCAATGAGTAATTGTAATAACAATAAATAGATTTTTTAGCAACATGCAGAACACCTCTTCTTTAACACGAATAATTCGTAGCATGTAAATTCTTGTTCCAACACAAACCAAATTGAAGAGTTTGAAGAGAAGTAAGGTTTAATGAAGAGTTTCGTAAGTCAGGAAACCTTGCAAGATTTTTTTTTTTAAAAATTTGGAAATGTAAGAAGAGTGAAATCACTCTCTTAAATTAAAAACGCCTCTTTTTAATTTTCCAAAATAATGCTACGTAGAATGTCTTAAAATAACTTAACTTGATACGATCTCATACAAAATTTGAATGAAAAATAAAATGATGGTATTGCATACTTTAAAAGGTAAAACCCGTGAACAAAACAGACCTTTGGATTCAATTTTTCTTTTGTCTGCTTTACATCGAGGGAAGCCTAAAGAGTAAAGAAGCAACACTATGTTTTCAATTCAAATCCTGATTAGCAGCAAAAACGTATACATCAACTATTGTTTGATTTGAAAAAATCCCATCGACCATCACATGCAGCACCCCGCCTCTGTCAAGCTGATTCTGATCGGGATGAATTCTTTTCAAAAGGGCAGGTGATCCAAGTGCACGTAGACACGTCATCTTTTCGTCGTTGCCCTGTCTTATTAGTTATTTCCCACAAAAAGCCGCACATTCAGTCAACTCAAAACCCTTTCATTTACACATTGCAGTAGGCATCTAGTATCAACACCATCACCTCATAAGACCCTGAAGAGAGAGAGAGACAGAGATGCCAAAATTGGTACTGAAAGAAGGGAGTAGACCACCATGGGTCGGTTTAGCAGCAGCAGTATGGGTCCAATTTGCAGCTGGGAACTCATACAACTTCCCCCTCTTTTCTCCATCTTTGAAATCCGTTCTGGGTTTCACTCAACAGCAGATTACAATACTTGGGGTCGCCAATGACATTGGTGAAAGTGTGGGTATTTTGCCTGGGATTGTGTGCAACAAGCTTCCTCCTTGGATCGTGCTATCTGTTGGTGCTGTGGCTTGCTTTTTGGGGTATGGGGTTCTTTGGCTTGCTGTTACTCAGACTGTCCAGAACTTGCCCTATTGGCTGGTAAAGTTTGCTTCTTGAATTGCTTGCTAAAGTTGTTTGCATTTAATGGCCCACTGCCCTGGTCGTTGGTGCCCATTTTCTGAATTTTTTGGTGCCCATTTTCTGAATTGATTGATTTTTGTGATTTAGTGTAATAGCGGATGGGGGCTTTTCAAAATATGGTTGGTTTCTCTAGATCGGTTGCTTTGGTAGTTTGATGTTAGATTATAGAGATAATTCTTGCTTGCTAAATTTGATGAATTTGATGGCCAACTGACCTCGTAGTTGGTTATTTGATGGATTTTGTTTATTCCCATTCGTGGAATTGATTGATTTTTGTGATTTTGTATGTAATGTCAACTGGGGTCATCTGAAAATACGGTTTGATTCCTCTAGATTGGTTGCTTTGGTATTTTGATGCTAGATTATGAAGTTTACTTCGTGCTTGCTAAAATTGTTTGAATTTGATGGCCCGCTGTCTTGGTAGTTGGTTATTTGATGGATTTTGTTGGTACCTGTTTGTGGAATTAATCGATTTTCTGATTTAGTATCTAATCTCATCTGGGTTCTTTTGAAAATATGGTTTGATTCCTATAGATTGGTTGCTTTGGTGGTTTGATGTTTGATTATAATTGTCTCAATTATGGTGGGACTCCTTTATGATTGGTGCTGTAATGTTGTATGTATAGAAGTTGGTGGTATCGGATTGATTGACATTGAAATTTGATGTATATGGATGAGTTTGTTGATTGTGTCAATTAATGGATAATGTCTTTGTTTTATTGTGATTTTTAAAAGTTCCTCTCGCTCCTGTCACACTTTGGTTTGCAGATGCAAACCATCAATTGTTTTACTACATAAACGTTTACTGACCAATACTTAACCCAGTTGTTTTACTCAAATCTGAAAGGGAAATGGAGGGAAGTAAAAAAGAAGAGAAAAGAAAGGGAGGGATAATTGCAATGTTAAATGCTTCAATTTGAATATGTTGTTGGTAGGTACAAAATGTTAATGCTCCGACAGCCTATTGCAAAGATCTTTCTATTTTCTTGGCACATAGTTATCAATGAACTAGATTTTGATTTACACAACAGGTGATTCGACTTCTTCAATTTTCGTTTGACATCTTGCTGTATAGTTCATGTGCTGGAAGCTGGAACTGACCAGTGTTTTTTACAGAAAACTATGCTTGGATTTTTACCATTAAGTTTTAGCTTAAATATCTTTTATTGTACAAAGTAACCCATTGCCTCTCATGACATTTCTTCCTAGGGGAGGTAGGGACTTGAATCTATGCAGCCGTACCATTGCAATTACAGAGATGTTTTTGACAGACCCTTGACAGAAAATGCACTATAAAGCTCCATAATCACCTGCACTGTTACAAACTTGCCATTCATTTTTTGTCATTGGGACTTACGGCTGTCTGAGTTTAGGTCATCTGGCCTTTTTCTTTGGGAAAGGGGCAGACCCTTTGCTGGATAGGATGTTCTCAACAAATGGAGAAAGAGGGGGGGGGTCTATGAGGGCAAACTGTGTGGGGAGGAAAAGCCTGCTTTAGTTGGATCAATTTGTTCTTGTAATCTGACGTTAGTCATGGTTCTGTTAGCTTTAGCTATTTATTTAGGTATCAGTGAAACTATTCTTTCTTTCACGTGCATCTACCTGATCTCATTTAATATCATTCGCATATTCATTGTTATAACTCAATTTTGATTGGATAATTCATCTGTGACAGTTGTGGATTACACTGGTTATTGGTGCCAATAGCAGTGCATGGTTTGGTACAGCTGTTCTTGTTACCAATATGAGGAACTTCCCTTTAAGCAGGGGTACAGTTGCTGGCCTCTTGAAGGGCTATGTTGGTCTTAGTGCTGCAGTGTACACAGAGATATATGGCATGATTCTTGATCATTCCTCTTCAGCGCTCCTGCTTTTTCTCACTGTCGGTGTCCCTATCATATCGCTTTGTATGATGTACTTTGTTAGACCCTGCACCCCAGCCTCGGGCGAAGACTCTTCTGAGCATATACACTTCCTGTTCGCTCAAGGGGCCTCCATGTTTCTTGGAATCTATCTCCTCACAACTACAATTATCGCTGATACACTTTCTGTTAGTAAAATAATTCGATACACATTTGTTGCTATAATGGTTATCCTCATGATGGCTCCTCTTGCAATCCCCATCAAGATGACACTTTGCCCTTCCCATAAAAAGCTTGGTGGGCCCGTGGATTCTTCAGAAGAGTTGAACTCTGGCACAGGTGAATCAACTCAAACAGAACCCTTGTTAGAACAATCTTGTTCAGCATCTTACCTTGGGAGCTTTCAAGAGGGAGAAGATATTTCTGATGTGGATATCCTCCTAGCTGTTGGAGAGGGTGCTGTCAAGCAAAAACGTAAACCCCACAGAGGGGAGGATTTCAACTTTCGACAAGTGATAGTGAAGGCTGATTTCTGGCTTTTGTGGTTGGTGTACTTTCTAGGAGTTGGTTCTGGGGTGACCGTTCTTAACAATCTGGCACAGATAGTTTATGCTTATGGTGGGGGTGATACAACCATGGTGCTGTCTCTCTTTGCCTTCTGCAATTTTATTGGCCGGCTAGGCGGTGGCTCTGTATCTGAATACTTCATCAGGTAATAACCAAGTTGACTTTTACAGTATATATATATTTATTTATATATTTACTTATCTGTTTGTCCTGTTCCTTTCGTTAGGTTTTCCAGTTTTATTCTTCTTGGTATTTTGATAGTGCTGCCGTACTCTATCAATGTCTCCTTTATTGACTAGGCTCTTGCTTAGGTAGGGGTAGGTGTCAGATCAGATGTATTCAAGCTAAGAGAATTGTCTCTGTCAGGGTGTATGAGAGTCAAATCTGGTTGTGTTACTCTTGAATTGTAGAGAACTTGTTTGTGCTGGAGCCTAGACTTAAAACCATTGACTGCCTACTTCTCCACAGAAAACGTAAGTAGAGGCCGGTTTAGTGAGGCATTCCGCTCTTGTCCACAATAATCCAAATGGAAAATAAAAAAGGCCTAAAAGATGCTTTCCAACTATCCGGAAGGTTAAGAAGTTGAATTCAGAGATGACAGTGCTTAAAGATTTCCATATGTTTTTGTTTCTGGATTACTTTTCTGTTTGATTGTTTCATCTTCAGAACCTTTGGGTTATTGCAGACATTTTTAGGCTAATATCCTTGTGACATTGAGCATAAAACTGACTTTCCAACGTTTCCTTGTAACAGAATAAAGACAATTCCTCGCACAATTTGGATGACATTTGCTCAAATGGCTATGATCATATCTTTCCTCCTTTATGCATCAGGCCATAGTGGTACCCTTCATGTGGCAACTGGATTGCTTGGGATCTGCTTTGGAGTTCAATTTGCCATAATGATTCCAACTGCCTCTGAGCTATTTGGGCTTAAACATTTCGGTGTCATTTTCAACTTTATACAGCTTGGCAATCCTATCGGTGCTCTTCTTTTCTCGGGAATTCTCGCTGGTTACATATATGATGCTGAAGCCAGCAAACAAGGAGGCTCTACTTGTGTGGGGGCCTCTTGCTTTAGGTTTACATTCTTAGTTCTAGCTGGACTTTGTGGGTTGGGATCCTTGTTAGGCTTAATACTCACAATCAGAATAAGACCAGTATACCAGATGCTTTATGCTGGTGGTTCCTTCCGTTCCCCTCAAAGATCAGATCATTGATAACACGGTGGATGTGGATTATGGCATTAGGTATAAAGTTAGGGCTATTCTTCCTAGTGAAGATCTACCGTTTACAGGACTTGATATTATGACTTTTGTATGGCATTTGATTGTTAATCATGCCATTGTATTTCTCTAGGATTCCGAAGCCGTTAAGCATGGTTTTATTTGTGACGGGTTTCTGAGATTATGATGCCAGTTATTGTATCTTTCATAACATAAATATTATATCTTACTGTTTGAGTGAGATATAGCGTATTGACTTCTAATGAAATGAGATAGCCAAATTGGTTGTTTGGATCAAGTTTGTGTACGATCACCTTTGGGTCAAGTCAAAATGGGGTTATCTCCTTTGGTTGAGTTCAGGCTGTTTCATTATTCATTAGTTCATTCCTGTTCAAGTAACAGTTTGTATCAAGATTGAGTTCGTGTTAGCTCTGTCGTTGGTGCAAGTAACATTCAGCTCTGGTAAAGATCGCATCAGCTGAACCATTAAAATTTTATTTGGAAAATCATCGACATGTGACATGACCAGATGGGTTTCTTAACTTCAGCAACTTGTCCTTTTAATTTATCTTAGTCTGGCATTGCTATATGGCCTTAATTTTTCCCTTTAAAGGTTTTCTTAAGAGCTTTCTTTTATATAATATTTTCTCAAAATCATTTTTTATGGGTCTTTTGGAATCAGCCTCTCTATGGGTACGAATACCGGTAGAGGTAAGGTTGCCTACAGCTGGATCTCCCCAAACCCCGCGAAAGCGGGACCCACGCTAGGGTCTAGGAGGTGGTGGTGGTGGTGGTGTTGTTGTATGACATGACCAGATGGGTTCAGTTTTCCAATAATTGCTATAAATTGTTCACGCCAAGATTCAAGCTCCTGTGCTGACAATCTAGACCACAATAAAAAGTTTAGAAGCATAAATTAGATTGGATTGCTGTAACCAAGGTAAATGCTGAAATGGGTTACTGTGTCACGACTGACTACCCTAGTAGTCTGCATTTTCTGTAACTGTACCCAGATCATGTTTGGTATGACTTGTGCACGAATCAACACCAATTCGAGGTCAGTGTATTTTATATCAGGTCATTCAGGTTTCTGCTTATATGTGGTATGTCCAATTTGAAGCCGTTTGGTTCAACAAACGGGTAGTGTAAACTTTGTGTAGTGACATGCAGCAGGATGCTTTTCCTCTATCTGAGCCCTTCCCATCACATGCTTCATGGCTCTAGTGTGCTTTATCAGGCCTTGCATCTGGGGTTTTGAGGAAGACTCTTCAGACCACATGCGTTTCCTCTTCACTCAAGGGACTGATATTCCCGTTTCTCCTGTTTTTCCCTTTCTGTAGTGACAGTGTATAAAGGTCGACTTAGGTGAGATATAGAACTAGCTAATAAGATCTTCAAAGGTGGTTTAGAGACCTGAGAAATTTTTTGTAACCACTTTCGAAGACTTTGCAGATACGTAAAAGTGCAATAAGATCAATTCATGATTGTATTTGTAATGTCAAGGAATCCGAGTGCAAACCTCCAAAGACTTAGGCTAATGGTGATTTAATGATTGTGAATGCAATGGGAGATGGCATTATGTTTAATCAATTGATATTTTTAGACGAGACCCAACTAATCTGGGTTCTGAGGGTGAGGGCAAGTCACTTACGAGAGAGGGGAAAGAGGTGACACATTCCTTGCAATAGGTGGGGCTCAAAGGTATTTCCTCAAGAAAGAAGATTGTAATGATAACTACAAAGTGGCAGTCCCTGTTGCTAGTGGCCACCCTATTTGCTTTCCATCTGCATCACCTTGCAAAGGCCAAAGGGTACCTGTAAAACTCTAATTTCCTACTGCCCTTCAAATTGCAAGTCTAGTTACAGCAAGCAGGAGCCCTACTTGGACATGCATCTTCTAACTCTTAATGACTCAAAGCTATGTAATTCGAACTTTTCATTTTGCCTCAATTGTCCATGTTCGACTCTGAGTCATATTGGTGTGGCCAGCTTATATTTCTTTCTCCTTTTTTTCCCGAACCAAATGATCTACAAAGTTTCAGAAAATAGGCAAGTCCGACATTGGAATGTACAGCAGTGTTCGACATTTGTAGGCTGTGTCGAGTCAATGTAACATAGACTAAAATGCACTGAAATAAATATAGCCAAAAATCAACCAAATTAGCGGCAACAAGAAGTACGGGGAAAAATTAAAATCAAGAAATTAGGAGGCAGGTGCTGCATACATCAGAATCAGTTAGCAGCAGCTTAACAGGGTTTGCATTTAAAGAAAAATCACAAGTGAAGCTAACTAGATGTCTCTAAATCACAGTTTCTTGAGACTCTAAATTAGGCCAATTTAACTACATAGGAAGTGACATCTCCATAGTACTTCTATCACTGTCTAAGAAGGCCACGATCCTGATAATTATACACAATAAACATCTAAATTTATACAGAACAGTTCCATGAAGAATATGAAATCTGATAGCTCAACTGATTGTCGTGCAATCATATCAGTCACAAGGGTGAATAATTTATCTGCACTATTTTTTTCTGAAAAGATACATAAAGAAGATTACCGCACTGACGTGTTAAACAGCTACAAAGCAATCCATCACTGGAACCATCCCTAATTTTTGCCCCATAAAGTTGGAATTTTTTTTTTTTTAACTTCCCACTTTTTCAGCTAGACACACATAAAGTAAAGAAGGTTGAGTCAAAAATCTACTCTTCAACCCATATGCTAAAAGTATATAGTAGATGAAAGACTGTCAAAAAAAAAAAGAAAGAAAGAAAATGAATCCATGATCTCTTCCCCCATTCAAAAGCAAACCCAAAACACCCAAAAAAAGGAGAAAATTCTGAAAAAATAAATACATGCAACAAGGTTAATCAAATTAATTGGGTTTTAAATCCTGAAACATAGCATCCCACCTGATCTCTTCAAGAGCAGGGGACCAGTGCTCATCATCATCCTGATCTTCAGGGAATTTCTCCTCCTTGTTCTGATGAAGATCATACATCAAAGGGCTAGAGAAACTATCAGGTTTAGGTGTGGACACAACCAGAGGATCGTCTCCCACAACATCTCCATAATAATCACCATTCGTAAGCATCAACATCTCTTGATTACCTGCACCCACGGTTACCAACTTCTTGCTGTTCCTCATCATCATAGCTTTCTTCCATCTTGAGCTGTAACTGATAGCACCCACCTTGGCTTTCTTCTTCCTCATCTTATTAGGCACAACAATTAGGGATCTATTATCATTATCCCTGTGAACAAGAGTTGCAATGCAATTTGCAAGGGACTTTTTGGTCTTTTTCAACGCAAGCAAGAGCTTTGAAACAGGGTGTTTTAGGGTATAAGAGGAGGATTTCTCTCTTCTAGCAAGCTTGAGTATCTCAAGCCTGTGTTTGGCTATGGAGATACCCATACTTTGAAGAAATTCATGGTTCAAGTAGGCTATGTCTTCCTCTTCCAACTCATTGTGGGCAAATGCTAACCCATATTCATAAACCAATGAGGGTTCTAGCCCTGTTTTTGACAGCCATGAAAACCAATCCATCAACCCTTTTTCTTTGTCTTTTTTTTTTGGAGGAGAAAAAGAACCCTTTTCTTCTTCTTGAGTAAGGGTAAATTGGGGGTTGTTTGGGAGCTTAAAAATGAAGGGGAAAGAAGGGAATTTTTGATAGAAGAAGGAAAGTGAGGGTTTTAAAGCTTAGATTGGGAAATGGAGGGATGGTTGAAACTTGAGAGTGACAAGTGATAAAAGGGATGAGAAGAGGGGAGGTTGATGTGGGGTCTTTTAGTTTTAAAGAGGGGTGACCACAATT
>NCQV01050759.1:823-15524 GCA_002740545.1 Lophocereus schottii
AGAAAGGAAATTCAAGACTACATGGAGTTAAAAAAAAATCCACAAAGGAGGCTTTTAGTACATTTAGACAAATGCCACAAGACTTCTACTCTTTTATACTGTATGTTTAGAGACATTATAATGTTACGTTATTGTAATTTATTACTGTTTGCGGTGCTTTTCATGGCCATCATGATGTCTAATGCCTTATTTGATGCTATTATAAAACTGATTTTCAAAAAAAATATTGTTTGAGCATGAGCTTGAGCATTTTTTTACTAAAAGTGCGCCTCATGTCCAAAAAGACCGCGCGCTTCACCTCGAAACCCGCGCCCTGAGCCCCAGGACCCTTTGCGCTCTTTTCCGCCTCGGACTTTTTCAATCTAAGGTCGAGAGAGCCATAAAAGCCAAGCAGCAAAGACGTATGCTGCCCATTGCATTTCGTTACCAGTGAATCCAGATGATATAGGAATGTCAGGGTCCATCGCATAATAGGGTACCATGACAACATCAATAGGTGCGAGTATATCCAATACACGACATATAAAAAGTGCAGTAATTACTGCCAGTGATATGTGGCTTTTCACGAATGTTACATGGACTCGGGCATGGGGTGTCGGACACGGGTACGGATCCGAGTATCCTACTCATCAAAGCTCTAAGTTTAGGACATGGGGACACCGTCCAAAATTTGGACATAAATATGAGGACTCGTAATTTTACATATAGAAGTTGCACTTTCAAGTTAATCTTCTTAGACTATTTTAATAGTTACAAGGTTATCAACCTGCCAAACAATTGAACATTAAAGGTCGATTAAAATAATACCGCATAAAGAACGAAAAAGATCACATCTTCCTAATTATTTTCACCTTTGCTACTTTAGAGTTTGGATAAAGGTCCGACAAGGATCCCATGTCCTATCTACAGAGTGCCGTGTCTAACACAGGTAAGGCTGGGCAAAATGAAGAGTTCGGGTATCATAGGTTTTCACCTCCTTTGCAGTGCTTGACATAAATCAAAGCCGATGAAGGTAAAAAAGATTGTTGCAAACCCTGCAAGCGTCCCAGCTGCTCCATATATGAAATATCCTGAAGATAATTCATATCTTAGATTGAAAAAGCACGAGGCGCAATAAAACGCAAAGGGTCTGAGGGCTCAGGGGGGGCAAGCTTCGAGGTGGGGGCATGGGCTTTTTGGATGCAAGGCGCACTTTTAGTAAAAAATGCTTAGTCATGCCCAAACAACATTTTTTTGAGAATAAGTTTTATAATAGCATCAAATAAGGTATTGGACATCATGATAACCATGGAAAAAACCACAAATAATAATAGACTACAATAACATAACAGCATAATGTCTCTAAACACAACTATAAGAGAGTATAAGTGTTGTGGCATTTCTCTAAATGTACTAAAAGCCTCCTTAGTGGATTTTTTTAACTCCATGTACTCTTGAATTTCCTTTGTAACATGTTCGGGGACTTTTTTACAACCCACCGTATTTCGATATCCACCGGCTAGATTTTGTTTGAGCCAATAGATTCCTCCTATGGTCTCAACCCACACGAGTTGCAATAAGAATTATTTTTATTGGTTTGATCTTATTTTCCATACTTCCTTCTCGAGTTTGAGGATTTAAAAGAGACCGAACCCGATGCATTAACGGATTGATCCTCCATTTAAACCAACAATCAACACAAGAATACAAGACTTGAATTCACTACATTTATTAAAAGAAAAAAAAACACAATTAATTACAACAATAAAATGGGAACAAATCAAAATAACAAAATAAAGAAAACAAGGAAGCAAATAGGAGACAGAGAAGAACCACAACAGGTAGTAGGATGACCCAAAAAAAAAAAGAAGAAGAAGAAATCTACCTCTAGTTATAAAAGATTAAAAAACAAAGCAAACAGCACGCAGCAAACAGACAGAAAAGAACAAAGAAAGAACACCCTCAGTGGTTCGAAAACCAGTGGAGCAAAGGAGAAGAACCAAAACCACACTATGGTTTGAAGCCAGTGAAGGGGGAGAGAAGAAGAAGGATGAAAGTAAAAATAGAAGGAAAAAATGAAAAATTAAACAAAAACCCTCAGTGGGGTGCGAAAACATGGAAGGAGCAGAGGAGAAAAAGAATTAGGAAGACGAAGTGAAGAACACGTACCTTGGAGAAAGGCCGGGGTTTCTACTTGGAGAAGAAGAGTTGGAGGCAGAGCAGCGATTAAAGCCTTAGAGAAACACCAAGGTTTGTCATAAGTCTACTACTTTGAGCCCCAAAAAATATTTCCTTTTTTTTTTATTATGTTCCAAAAGACGCCTTAAGCCCACGTCCCACACCTCAGCAAAAAGCCCAAAAAAGCGCACTTGGGTGGGCGTTTTGAAATGGGCTGTGCTAGACCTTTTCCTAGGCACAACAGTTGGCGCCCTGACTTTTCTACACCTAGGGGCGCTTTTTCAAACTAAGATTCATATCCGGACCTCCTTTTCTGATATTAAGGTATTTCCCGGCAATCATAATAAAAATCATGGGACATATGTTTCCTGAAGCAACAATGCCTTGTGCAAATGTACCTTCCTTAATTCCTATACATAAAGCCTAGTGAGTCCAAGTATTGCCCCATAGGGGTCAATCTCAAGACTAAGAATATGCTGATAGGCCAGAATGGGAGGCTGTTCGTGCCACCAAAAGCCAAGCCTAGAACTGACACGACTAGAATCTAGGCACTGCAAAACTATCATCAGTATATTCCAGTACCACACCCAAACCAATTAGCCAAGCAACACTTTCTCCAATGCATATGTAGGAGTAATGATGGGCACGTCCTGCAGACGGCCATAGGCATGTAAGCTCTGCATAACAAAAAGCTAAAAGGCCAGCTGCTATACCACGTATGAGGAAAGAGAATGCAAATGATGGCCCCGAATGCCCTCCAACCACTCTGCCAACAAGAATATAAACCCCAGCTCCAGTAGTTGAGCCAACACCAATAACAATAAGACAAGGAACAAATGAGGCTTTTGATGCATGATCTAGAAAGAGACCTAAGGGTCAAGGAGCTCTTCAAATGTCACTACTACGGATAGAGCTAGCAAGAGAGAGATGGGCATAGGATAGATGTAGAGAGAGATTTCTTATTTTAATTTCTTGGTTAGATTACAATAAGAAATCCTTCCTCCCATTTATAAATTTTAGCTAATGCCCAACAAACCCCCTAACTAACTAAGATAGTTCAGCAACTAACACATGTTTAGTTACAAATCCAACCCCCTGTAACAGGGTTGTTTCTAGGGTTTCTAAGGCGGATGAATAGGCAAAGAAATTAAGACAGACATATTTATCTCCTATTAAGAGCAACGGGAATCATCACAAATAGTGTGGAGCCGCTTCAGCAGTAAAAAAATGTGTCCAAGGACCACCACGATGCTCATCATGGAGTTAAAAATGCTGTCAAATCGAACAGACAAATGCTAGAGAGTAGATGCTGAACAGCTGAGCAATGCAGGATCTAAGCCACAACAATCTTAACAAATAACATGGAGGAAAACAAGCTCTTCAATAACCTCACCAGAACCTTGCAGATAACAAAGAGGTGGTTAAAAAATCCAGAGGACAAAGAAAGAGATAGCAAAAATTTGGCAAGGCAAGAAAATAGGGGACTCTACAGCTGATGCTGGTGAACATACTGAAAATACAAGAGTCCGATGCTCCAGTTTCTGTCTTCTCCAAAGACATCAGCGACTGAGATGGCTGATGTAGCTTTGCCATCTCCTAGTGGGACCCTTGATGAAAATTATTGGGATAAAGAAAAGAGATGGCCTCGGTGACCAACCAAAAAGAAAAAGGCCAACAGGCAATATTGATTCTAAGAAGGAATCTAATAAGTGATGAGAAGAACAGAACAGAAGGTACCTGTGGTCCATAGCCTGAATTGCAGAAGGGCACAGGTAAAAAGGCCTCTTCTGCAGTAGATAGGGATGATAATATCCCTAGGCCTCCTGAGACATCAATGAAGGAAGATGATTGAGGAAAATGCTCTACCTGATCAGGGACATGCACCTGATGCTGGAATTCCCAATGAACGTGCTGAAACACAAAAAGGGAAAAGGCAAATGCTATTCCAAATCGAGGAGGTAAGCAGGAGTAAATTGAAAAAACAGCTAAAAATGGCGTAGCTTCATCCAGCAAATCAAAACCTACACTCAAGTCTCATCATAACTTGTAAGCAGAAAGACAATAAAAGAAGCAGAAAGTAAACATGCCTGTTCACCNNNNTCAATTTAGGGATCTTGTAGGTAGAGGGCTACTAATTGGTTCAAATTTACAATCAACCAGTTTCTTGTTCGGCAGATGCATAACAAATCCCATCTCAATCAATAATAAACTCAGCAGTGCGGTTTGTAAAATATCCAATCATGGCAAGTTTCTAGCAACCAGTGACATCAAATCCACATTTTCAAAACCAATGCCTTACACTTGGGCATTAACCTAGAGTAGAAAAACAAGCACATTCAAGGAGAAAGACCGTTCAAAAATTGTTGATAGCAAAAGAAAAGGAGTACATAACTCACCCTGCCTGAGGATCTCTAACAATTCACTCGAGCCGTTTAACAGTTTCAATGTTGTGAGCAAAAACTTCTAATCTCGAATGAACCATAACATCTACAGCTTTGAAGTCGCCCCTAAAATCAGAAGTTAAACATTCAACCATAATTTCAGGCTTGAGTTCCTGCAATATGGAATGTTTTCATGTCAGCCATCTTTTGCTTGTTCAAAAACGATGTGGATAGAAAACCAAGGATATAAACTTAGACATTTGGCAGAAAAATTTATCTACCTTCAAAGTTGCCATTGTCTGAGCAAAATGGCCACTTCCACCATCAGGTAAATCGTCCCGATCCACACTCCTTTGCACAACGCATCCAAACGATAGGTGGTGTAGTGGTATTCTACCCTGCCTAAATGGCAAGGAGGTGGAAAATAATAATCAGGGTTTTAAAACTCGTCCGGAACGGCCGTTCCGTCCCGGAAATCAACTTGGACGAACGAAAACCACCGCAAAGTCGGTGTGACAAGCGGGTCACCCGGGAACGGCTGCGTTGGCCGTGAAGGAACGTGAAACGGACGAATAACTCGGCCAACCGAGCAATTCATTTTTGTTTCAAAAATTAAATTGTTGAAAGTTATTTATATTTACATTATTTTCACTAATACTTCATTATATTATTGTTTTCAAGATTTTTTTTTGTTGATTATGATGTTTTTATGTTACTTATGTTAATAATGTGAGTTTGTTTGTTATGCTGATATTAATTATTATGTTAATTATATATATATTATTCATGTTAAATATGTTATCGTTATCATATTGTATGTTAATTATATTATCTTTATGTTATTTATGATCATATTACCTTTCTGTTAATTAGGAAAGTTGTGTGTCACTATATTTTAATTATGGCATTTTTTGTTAAGTTTAAAATCAATTTATGAGATTTATATTAAATATGTTATTTTTTTGATAATTGACATTAATTATTATATTTGTACGTTATTTACGATCATGCTACCTTGATGTTAATTAAGTTATTGTTACATTTTTTTCCCCTATGCTACAAAACAACATTACTTAGCGAATTATGATACTAAAATACAAATACAAATGACAAATTCAACTATGTGAACCTTCTCACGCCGCGACGGACGCGATCCGCTCTGCGCATCCAAACGATACCGTGCCAACGCGACCAAAACCGCAAAGGCGCCCACATCCGCATTTTTTATCCCTTGTGGACATGATAATCCCAGTAGAGGCATTTGGGAAAGAACATCTCCCCCTCCCCGGCAAAAAATGATTTCGATGAAGTGACAAAATCCAGAGATCCAAATAAAAATAATTTCCAACTGTTGAAATTCCATTGTAGTGACCATACCCTATTGCAGGGTTGAGACCCAAAAATCATGCGGGTATTTAGGAAGGGATTCAAAGCAAATACCCAAAGCAGAAAGTCATCGGGGTCAATAGTACACACAAAAACTAAGGAAAAGAGAAGCCAGTTACATATGTAGGAAGGAAACTCCACTACAAAATGCATTTATAAGGAAACCAAAGATAAGAACATGACCCTCTAGCAAATAAAGTGACAACAAAGTATCATAATATACCACCACAAACCGGGAGAAAATAAAAAAGGAAGAACATACAGGTTCGTCGCAAAAAGTAGCATTGCTCAGACATACACATATGTATCTGAGCATAATCCGATACGTTTACTAATTTAGTAAGTGTCATAATTCTCTTCATCAATATGATGTAAGTATAGTGAGCCTTGGAAGACTCCTTACTATAGGAGATTTTCTTTATAGAACTTGAGATAGACACAACACGTATATGTTCTTCCCAAGCAAATATACATACTTTAATGTAGGGTAGGAAGATGAAAAGAGTCAAACTATCTCCATCTCATTTTATTTCCGTGGTCGCGGGAATGAAGTTCAAGAGTTCAATTAATAGAAATATAATCTCATCCCACCTTGCTAACATTAATCAAGGGCTTTAGAGATGTCAAATGAAACATCCCAAATGCTTCTCGTTGATTGATTTCCACAAAGGAAGAGAACAATTATTTTAATGGCATGTTATAAATGATTAAAATAATTTGTGGCATCCTCAAAAGAGATAGCAAACAAATAGGATGAACTGAGTATGAGTGGAACAATAATAATGACATAAACACACAAGCAGTAATCAAATGCACCACACATATGCTAAAACAGTCTCAGGCTAGCTAGTGCGATTTGAGGTATAACCTTTATATGCACCTCTTTCCTCTTTATGGGAAGCCTTTCGTAAAAAGCTAAGAGCACTGGAGCATTAAGAACGTCTCCTCCTACTGCATATTCAAGGTTTTGCTGGAAATGAGGCAGTGGCCACTAAGCTATTGAGAAACACAGTTTTTGTCTACATCATACACCCTTCCATATAGATCCCCCAAACAGACTCCATATGGGAGTCAACCATTATGTAAATCAACCCACTTGCCATACCTGGCCTACAAAGGCCATAATTTTTGAGAAATCTAATATTTATAGCTTAATGAACTTTCTTGAGCAAAAGAGAGGTGAATCCACTGAACAATAACAGAGAAGACTCACTGGTTCCCCCCCCACAGGCACTACACCTACAGCATACAAGAAAGCAGTCTAATGTTGTACACAATGCACCTGCCAAAGATAAGTATCCAAAGCTTTGTATTGACTCTATACTAGAATTCATGTCACGCACATCCATCTCAGATGGAATCCCTGACAGATCACGAACTATGATGTCTCTAAAGTCTAAAGCATGTCCTGGCCATAGAGGTAGACGAACAAATAGGTAGCTTGTCAATGGCAAAAGACCAATAGATTGCCATTAGGAAAAAGTGATGCCAAAATCAACAAGATGCGCATATGATGGTACATTAGCTCCGTGTATGTCAAGAAAATAAGGTAACAAGGATCAAACCTTCAAAAAACATACCCCTCGATTCCAGATCAATTTTCCTGCCTAGGTGCTAGAATTTTTAAGAGAAAACCATTCTAGCTCTTTGTTACCTACAGTTCTTCAAGAGAGAGAACTTTAACACTCATGACAACAAAAGCCGACTTTATCTTAGGGCATACCAAAAAAATAAATGGACAATTTCCTCAGGATACAGGAAGTAATAATCTCCTCAACACCTTCCTCTTCTTTTTGCATGAGCAGGCAGTGAATGATTGTAATCTACGGTCCAAAAGAAACCACCTCCCTTTTAATGAGCAATAAGGTAGCTACATGTACTGACCCACCCCCCTAAAAATTCCCTGCTAATGTGTGACTCCGAGTATGGATTATTAATCATGCCTTGACGTAAGATAAAAACTGAAATTCCAATAGATCAATGTAGCGCAAAATACAAGGATTAGCACACTTTTGCCAAGAAAAAGGCAGGAGTCGGTCAACGAATGCTTCAAGTGCAAAAGATGCTAGGATCTGCTACGTAGAGGAATTGGGCAATACTTTGTTGCTTGGGTATCTGTTGCGTGCCGGGTGCTTGTGTGAAGCTTGTACTCTTAGTTTGGGCCAGTTTATTTGGTGAGTACATTGAAGAACAATGATCATGTAATGCAGATGAAGAAGAAAGGGAATCTATCTAATATTCGGAATCTATAATTTATTTTAATATTTAAAAACTTACCATATTTTGATATTTTTATGTAATTTTCGTAGGTTTATTTATAGGCTATTTTGGATGAGTCAAAATCAGGATGTTTAGGATTTTTTAGATAATATTGAGTTTCTTATTCTATATAGGTTTGGTTTAATTAGTTTCCCAATAGTATTCTAAGTATATAGGCTATTCTAAATGGATGATTTGTCTCAAGTAATTATTATCCATTATAAACTATTGAATATTGATTATTGAGTGAACATTGATTTGAGCATAGAGATGTCAATCCCTTTCTTCCCTCTTTCTTCCTGAATTTCCCCCTTCTTCCCTTTTCTCTACTTGATCTCTATCAACTTGATATCAGAGCAAGTTCTCGATTCCAAGCCAACCCACATCCCAAATTCCACTATCAGCCAAACCAAATGTTTCAAATTATGGGTGGAAAAAATCAAAATTTACTCTTTCAAGCTTTCGAATCTACAACTTGCCTTCACAACCATCCACCTCGATCATCCATCACCACTTAAACCGCAATCAAACCACTACCAACCACCACCCAGCCACCCTGCACTGGCACAACTCATCGGAACTGTTGCCAGCTAGCACCCTATTTGCTGTTCAAAGAAAGCTTTTGTGATACAGAAGTTTACTGTTGATTGTACTTCACATAACTATGCTGCTACTGCCAAAGCTAAGCCCGAATCAAAAGAAATTTGTGGTTATTCGCTCCTAAGTTACTAGAGTCGTGTCATTAGAACAAAAAGAATTGATAGAATTGACAAAAGCATTAAAGAACTTGACAAAAAAATTGTAAGCTTTACAAAAAGGAAATAATGATGATATTTTATATGTTGCCAAAAAAATAAAATGCTAGGTGGAATGAACTCAGAGAATGCTTCAAAGAGTAAGTAGCAAAAAGCTTGTTCAGTACTGAAGCTCAATCAGACAGATCTAAAAGTATATGAGTTCATGGAGAATCAGAAGAAAAGCCTATTGATTTAATTTTGAATTCCCATCAGGAAATACTGAAGCTACTATAGAAGCTATTGAAGTTCAGAGTTTTATTCTAAAGTTAGAAGCTCAAGAAACTTGCAATGCAGAACAAAGTTGAATTTTCAGCAAAGAAATTATGTATGAAATAACATATAAAGATGTTCATTCTATTGACCACATCGTCGACTGCTATCTCTTGGTTGTCAAAGACATACATTTGAATCTCTCAATGTTGCTTCTCATTGAGAAATTTCGAAATTTTTACCATGTTGCTTCTTGCTAAATCTTGATATTGGTTTCGTACTTCAACTTTCTTATTCTAGATCATTACAAAATTCGAGGACCTTTGTTTTTCCAACCGGGGAACGATGATGTGGATGAAAAGGAAAGGAAATATGTCCAACATTAGGAATCTAGGATTTGTTCTAATATTGGAAAACTTATCGTATTTTGATATTTTTATGTAATTTTTATTTGTTTATTTATAGGCTATTTTAGATAAAGACAAAATAAGAATATTTAGAAGTATTTAGATAACCTTAAGTTTCCTATTCTATATAGGTTTGGTTTAGGTAGTTTCTTAATATTAATCTAAGTCTATAGGCTAGTATAAATAGATGACTTGTCTTAAGTGACTATTATCTATTATACACAATTAAGTATTGATTATTGAATAAATCTTGATTTGAGCACAGCTGTGCCAAGCCCTTTCTTCCCTCTTTCTCTCTAAACTTCTCCCTTCTTCGCTTTTCTCTAGTTGATCTCCATCGTTATGTGTATCCTCATGCTATTGTTTATGTGCTTTAGAATTGGATCAAAAGAAATAGGAGGTTTGAGAGGTTCCCAATCCATGTAATGAGGAACAAAACTCATAAGGATTAAAACATTGTAATCTAGAGGCTTCCCAATCTAAAGGATTAAAATATTGTAATCTCAGGGTTGACTCGAGGTCATGGGAGGTCTACCTGGGGTTTGCTGACCTTGGGTCTCTAAGAGTCTCCATCGATTGTGCTCACGACGCCTGATGTATCTTCCATGATCGGCTTCCTTGTTTTTTTCTTTAGATCTACTCATATTCTACGAGTTTCTTACTTGGTTGAGGCTATTGTTATGGTGCCGCCCTTCTTTGTTGCCGATGGTGTGGCTTCCACCGGCGGTCCTGATGCCGGTGACCTTCCCAGTCACAGCAGATGGGCCTTTTTTCAGTTTTGCTCGTTTCCTTTTGGTTTCTACCTTTTTTAAGGCTTCTACTGTAGTGGGCGACAGGTTTTGTTGTGGCCGGTGCGGCTTCTTGCCAGCGTCTGTGTCGCCGGCGACTTTTCTAGTCATCGGAGAGTCGCCAGAGTTCCAAATTTTGCTTGTTTCATATCAGAAGAGGCCGTCAGAAGTGCTCTAGGGCCAGGTTTGTCAGTTTTCCATTCTGCGGAGTCACTTGCCTGTGCTTCTACCTGGATAATGGTCTTTGTCTTCTAGTTATCTTGCTGTGACTCATTAGTATGAGAGGAGGCTGCAAGAGATTTGTGGCACTCGAAAGCAAATCCTTTGATTTAGCTATTATTAAGACTACAGGGGATGTCTTGAAAATGTCTGAGATGGAGGACCTCACTCTTGCTGCCAGAGAATGTTGCTTTATGGTTATTGAGGGCCTAGGGCAGATTTTGTAAGTCTAAATCCTCAAATTGGTGTAATCAAATGAGTTCAAGGTTCAACTATTTTTCTTTTAGACTCTAAGAGAAATCGGCGAAAAACTTTCTACAGCTATTTGTTATAAACAAGGGCAAGAGAACTTTTGTTATTTCCCAACAGGCTAGAATGAGAGGGGTTGGGCAAAAATCTTTGATGCCCTTACTAAGATTGTTAATCTCGCCTGCTTAGGCGCAATAGGAGCACTGAGGAGGCCCCTACACCAAGTGACGCTGGCACATGGTGTTGTGCCTCTACCTTTGCCTCCTTCTTCACCTTCGAGTTGTTGTCGAAAGTGTGGTTTTACTAGTGAATCAGAATGTTTCCTTCATTTGGTCCCACATGTTGTTGCAACTATGCCCTCGAGGAATGTTAATGAAGTCGTTGAAGAGCTTTCGTTATCTAGGCATATGCAGTGGATAGAGGACATCAAAAGGTCCTTACAGAGCTTGGTATGAGAGCATCAAGTGCTGCACTCAAGTTTACTCCCGATGCAACAATTTCAGGAATAGAAGGAATAGGGTGTGTGAGAGTAATAGGTCTACCAGTGAGGGTAGGGTCTCTATCCATGCAAATTGGCCTCCAGACGCATTTGTTTGCGCTTGATACAAGTTCTCCATCATCAGATGAAGCTAACTCTTCCAATCCTGCTTTGTTTGAAGCTAATATTTACGGCCAGGCTTCCAACAACACTTTTGTTTCTTAGGCAAGGGATGTTGTAGTATCTTACCAAGTGCAAAGGGTTTCTGTGATTTTGGACATTCATCCTATATCGGATTCTTTGAATCTTTCTAATGAGCTGGCTGCATCATCTTTTATAAGCTTACCTTGGTTCTTTGAAGAGAAGGACCAATCCCCCTCTTTAGTGGTTAATGCCCTCTTTTATTCTCTATGGGTAATCAGTCAACACTTTCAGCTCATAATTGGGGGTTGGATTTATGTGGTGGTGTTCCTTGTGATTTACCTCAGGAAGTGGTTCGTGATGCAATTGCAATGAGTGTCAGCTCTCACGATAATGCTCCTGTTTCTAGGTTACGGGACACCACTCAAGAGCTTGCTGGGCATGAGTGGCCGTTGATGCCAATGGGTAGTCCCTCCAGGGTTGATGATTCGATATCGCCGCTCCCCATTGATTGCTCTTGTTTTCACGACCCTAGCAATTCCTATTCGATGGAAGATGTTTGGGTACTTGCTCAAGAGTTGATGATTCGATACCGCCACTCGCCATTGATTACTCTTGTTTTCATGGCCCTAGCAATTCCTATTCAGTGGAAGATGTTTGGGATGGCGAGAATGTCACTTCTGACAATGTTTCCAAGTGGATGGCCTCCAAGCTTAAAAGCATTGCCGCATGTATTGGGGTAGCCTTCTCTGGTTATGAGCATGAGGTGATTCATCTTTTATTTAGAATCGAGAGTAGCAATGTTACGCCGAAGCCAAGTGTGCAGAGAACACCATCATCTACTAGGGGGCAGAGGGAGCTTCGGAGACTTCAGTTTGGAATTAACTATAATAGACCATGTACTTCTACTAGTGGGTTGATGGTGCCTTATGTATATGTTTATCTCTTGGAATGTGAGGCGAATTAATGATCGTGACAAGAGGGTTCTGCTTAAAAATTTTTTGAGGAACTAGAATTGTGCTCTCATTTGTCTTTAAGAGACAAAACTTGAGGATGTTGAGCTTTCTTATATTCATAGCATTTGGGGAAACCAACCTGTTGGGTTTGTTGTTCTCAAGGCGATATTTTCAGCTGGCGGAATTTTAGTTCTGTGGAATAAAAATTCTTTCCAATTGGTCTCCTCATATTGTGGTGAATTTTCGATCACTTGCTTTTTGCAATTGGTTGGTGGCAGCATCCTTGGGCCTTTACTAGTGTTTATGGTCCCCAAATTAGAGTTGACAAACTGAGGATATGGGACGAACTGCAATGTGTTCAAGATGGTTGGTCTAGCCCTTGATGCATAGACGGGGATTTTAATGAAATTTTGCATTCTTAAGATAGGAGCACATGTGTTTGTCCTTCTAATGCAATGGTGGAGTTTCAAGATTTCATTAATTACTCGACCTTGATGGATCTTGCCTTGAGGAGGGGAGACTTTACTTGGTCCAGGAGTGGAGATGAATTGGTATGTTCAAGGTTGGACTGCTTTCTTATGTTCGCAGACTTAGAGGAGCTTTTTCTAGACAAGTTTCAGAAAAGGCTGCCAGACCTATTTCATATCACTTTTCTATTTGTCTTAAGACGATAAGGCTATGAAGGGGTAGGACTTCTTTCAAGTTTGGGAATATATGGTTAGAATTTGAGGAATTCTCGGATCTTATCAAAAAGTGGTAGGGGGAGGCTCACATTGACGGTTTTGCTAGTTATATTGCTGCAAATAACCTTAAGTTGTCAAAGAGAAACTTAAGAAGGGGAACAAGGATGTGTTTGGAAACATCAAGACTCAAAAGTATAATCTTTTAGGAATTACAAATTCTCTCGATGTGAAAGAAGAGACTTCTAGCTTAACTAGCATCGAAATCCAACATAGAAGGGATGCAAAAGAGTATTGGGCTAAAATTATTTTGATAGATGAAATCTCTTGGAGACAAAAGTTCACGGCTTTATGGCTAAAGGCAGGCGATCATAACACTAAATTTTTCCATAGGGTAGCTAATATGCATAGGAATTTTAACTCTATGTCTATTGTGGCGGTGGATGGGATTCAATATGATGCTCTTCCAGATGTGAAGTCTGCAATTTACAACTTCTACAAATCTCTTTTTTACGAGTTAGAACCGTGAAGACCTACAGTTGATAGTTTGCCTTTACCCTTATTATGAGGCTCTGATAAGGCATTTAGTGAGAGGCCTTTCAGTGAAGAAGAAGTTACTAACACCTTTCTAGATTACTGTGGGTATAAGGCCCCCAAACCTCACGGTACGACCATGGCATTCCTTCAAGGCAATTGGGACATTGTCAGTGAAGATGAGATGAGAATGTTTGTCGAGTTTTTCTCTTTAGGAAGATTTGTGGCCAGCCTCAATGCCACTTTTACTGGTCATATTCCTAAGAAAGTAAATGTTGAAAATATTAGGGACTTTCGGTCAATCAACTTGGTTGGTTGCATTTATAAGTTGCTTTCCAAGGTTTTAGCCCGAAGGTTAAGAAGCATAATTGGGAATCTTATTTTAGAGAATCAAAATGCCTTTATTGGAGGCCATTAGATCATTGATGCGGTCCTTATAGCAAATGAGCTTATTAATTCTAGGGTCAAGTCGGGAAAGCTAGGACTCGTTTGTAAGTTGGATATTTAGAAAGCGTACGATTATGTGAACTAGGATTTTTAGTTGTATGTCATGAAGAGAATGGGCTTTGGGGAAAAATGGATTGGATGGATTCGCATTGCATATTCTCTACATCCTTTGCAATTCTTGTCAATGGTTCTCCAACGAAATTCTTTTCTACTTCTAGAGATCTCCAGTAGGGAGACCCTTTATCCGCCCTTCTGTTTCTGTTGATCATAGAGGTATTTACAAGAATGATTAATACAGTGTCTAGTGCAAGGCTTACATCTGGGTTTAAAGTGAGCCGCTCGAGTACTACAACTATGAGTTTCTCTCATCTTTTTACGGACGACACTATAGTTTTTGTGAAAATGATTATGAGCAGATGGTGAACCTTCGTTATGTGCTTACTTGGTTTCAGGCGGTCTTAGGTCTGAGGGCTAACTTGGCAAAGGGCTATATCCTGCCTATTGGACATATGGACAATATTCAGCTGCTTATAGGTGTTTTAGGTTGCAATGTTAATGCCTTTCCGACGACTTACCTAGGTCTCCCTCTTGGTGCTAAATTTAAGGAGAAAG
>NCQV01050769.1:0-12101 GCA_002740545.1 Lophocereus schottii
TTGACAAGACAACTGATTCTTCCAACAAGAAGTCCTGGTTGATCTGGTTTTTATCTTTTAGACTCTTGTTAATATGCCAATCTTAACGGTTTTCGAAATTTGCTTTGGAACACCATTTCCAAACATCCCTGCAAATAGGGTGCCTAGGGTGTTCTCAAAACTACAGCAGCTACATCCGTTTTATCTGGAAATTTTCTTTGGTTGGCTGCCAGCTCTAAAAGGATTTTTTTGAATTTGAAAAGATTGCAAAACCGCCTTTGCTAAAGATCTCTCTTGAAAGATTCTTATCCCTAATTTTTAGGTCTTGATTGAATTTCATTTAAATCAAGATTTTATCCTTTTTGGGCTAGATTACTCGGCCAAGATGTTTTAAGAAAATCTTCTCTCCCTTTCTTAGCCGTTGGAAATCTTTTTGATGAATCTCCTAAGCGACTAAAAATAGAAGATTTTCCCTATCTTGTGATAGCAATAGCCGTTGGGTTGTGCGTTTAAATATTGAAATCCTCTCTCCCATTTGGTAATCCGGTTTTTACAAAGAAGTAAAAGATTTTTAGAGCTGCATTTCAAAGAGAAAAACCGTGAGAAGATTGTGCTTAACTGAGCTTTCAATATATTGGCATAATAGGACTTCATTGTACCTTACATCTGCTTAAGTTAGAAGCACCCCAGTAAGGTGTTTTATACCCCTGTTCTCAGATCAGAAAGTGACTGAGTGTGTCCTTAGTCGTGTGGACTTTGGACGTGTCCAAATCCAGAGAGACTTGGACGCGGTGTAACCTGTCTTAGAGAAGAAGGTTATGTGGGTTACAAGTTGTAACAAGGAGTGTTACTTTTGTAACGTGTTCAGCCCATTAGTGAAGTGGTTAAATCCTGCACGAGGTAGGTCGTGGTTTTTCACACCTCAGTTGGGCTAGAGATGTTTTCCACATAAAAATTGTGTGTGCTTTATTTTTGCAGTTATTACTTTGAATTTCGCTACTGAACCAATTGAGAACAACCGTTGCAAACAAGGCTTAAGGTTGTTTGTAATTTACAAACAATCTCTGCAATCAAGTGCTACGGCTATTTGTCAGTTATTAGGCGAAAATCGGCCACCATAATTCACCCCCCTCTTGTGGTTGTGTACTCTTAGAATTCAACATTAGTATCCCGATCTGAAACAATAGATCGCGGAATACCATGTAATCTAGTCACTTCTTTGAAATATAATTTTGCAATATTTATAGCATCATTAGTCTTATTGCCGGGAATAAAATGAGCTATCTTCGAGAATTGGTCTACCACCACAAAGATTGAATCTTTGCCCCACTGTGTTCTAGGAAAGCCTAGAATAAAATCCAAAGTCATGTCTACCCAAGGTTAGGTCGGAACAGGAAGTGGCGTATATAACCCTTGCGAGAGTAAAAGACTTTTAGCCAGTTGACATGTTGCACACCGCTTTAGTAAATCTTGTAATCTTTATGCATCCTGGGCCAATGATAATGTTCTTTCAAAATGGCAAGAGTTTTAGTCTCACCATAATGACCTACTAATGATCCTCCATGGACTTCTCGAATCAAAGGTTCCCAAGTGCTGCATTTAGGCCTACACAGGCGTGTACCCTTAAACACAAATCCTTATTAAATCAAATAATCATCTTTGGGGTGCTTTTAACGTGTACCATAGAGTTCCCCAAAGTCTTCATCTCCAGAATATAATAATTTTAGATGCTTGAAACCCAGAACACAAGCGTCTAACTGGAACAGTAATAGGTATCTTCTGGATAAGGCATCAACGCCTTTATTCAGCTTCCCTGATTTATACTATATGGTAAAATAAAATGACTGGAGAAACTCCACCCACTTAGCATGCCGGGAGTTTAATTTATGCTGGCCTTGAATATAATTTAAAACTTCGTGATCAGAATAGAGAATAAACTCGCTGGCCATAAGATAATGACTCCAGTGCTCTAAACATCAAACTATGGCATAAAATTCTTTATTGTAAGTGGAATATTTTTATCTTGAGTCACATAGTTTCTCACTAAAGAAGGCTAATGGTTTGCCCTCTTGAGTAAGAACACCACCAATACCAATGCTAGATGCGTCGCATTCCACTTCGAACACTTTGTTAAAACAGGAAAGTGCTAACCCTGGTGCTTGCATTAGCTTAATCTTCACTTCTTCAAAAACCGTTTGTGCCTTAGGGGTCCATCTAAAAGATGTGCCCTTAAGCACTTCGGTCATTAGCACAGTAATAGTGCTGAAATTCTGAATAAAATGCCTATAGAACGAAGCAAGTCCGTGAAAGCTACGGATGTTATGTATGCTCTTCAGCGTAGGCCAACTCCGAATAGCCTCAATCCTGGCTTCATCAACTTCAATTCCTTCAGTAGTCATGATATACCACAAAAAAGTGACCTTAGAAGTGAAAAGGGAACACTTTTTGAGATTCCCGTATAAGTTTTCACGTTTAAGCACCCTCATAATCTCAGTCAAGTGATTCTGGTGCTCTTTCTCATCTTTGCTGAAGAACAGAATATCATCAAAATAAACGATAACGAACTTGCTAATATAAGATTTGAATACTTGATTCATTAACCTCATAAAGGTGCTCGGAGCATTTGATAAACCGAATGGCATCACCAACCATTCGAATAGACCACCTTTTGTTTTGAAAGCGGTTTTTCACTCGTCAGCTTCTCTGATTCGAATATGATAATAACCACTTCGCAAATCAATCTTTGAATATACCCTCAAACCACACAACTTGTCAAGTATATCTTCAAGTCTACGTGTTGGATACCGGTATTTGATAGTAATCTTGTTAATAGCTCAACTATCGACACACATACACATACTTCTTTCTTCCTTTGGTACTAGGAGTGTAGGAACGGTGCAGGGACTTAAGGATTCTCGAGCTAATCCTTTAGCCATCAATTCTTCCACTTGCTTCTGAATTTCAGAAGTGTCTTTTGGGTTCATTCTATAGGCAGTTTATTTGGAAGGTTTGAGCTAGGAATAAGGTCGATATAATGCTGGATATCTCTTTTCGGGGGTGATCCAGGGGGTATCTCTTCTGGAAATACATGACTAAACCATTTGAGTAGCGATTTAATTATTGGATGATCTGGTAAGGTGATTCAAATTCTTCTTGAGTGGCTAAAATCCACTCTTTGAAAGCTCTAAACTCATGGTGAGATGCTTTCAGTAATGGTTCATTGCAGGCAAATAACATATCCGATCTTTCAGGGCTTTTTTGTAGTTTGTGTTTGGAAAGTTCAGATGGAGATAATGGTGTCAAGGTAATTTTCTTTCCTCCTTTAGAGAAGGAATAGGTATTCAAAAATCCATTGTGCATCACCTTACGATCATACATCCGTGGACGCCCCAAAAGAATATGGCACGCATCCATTGGAATCACATCGCACCACAACTCATCTCGATAATTCTTCCCGATTGATAATGAAATCAAACACCGAGAATTAACTTGAAGACCTTTACTCTGATTAAGCAATTGGATATTGTATGGGTGGGGATGTGCCGTGGCCTAAAGGCCCAACTTTTCAATCATACTCAATGATACGACGTTAGCACAACTGCCTCCGTCAATTATCAATGAGCACACTTTGCCTTCAATGATGCAACGGGAATGAAAAATGTTTTCCCATTGTTCATCTTTAACTTCACGTTGATTGCTTAGTACCCTTTAAAGTACTAGCGTTTCTCCTTCATCTGCAGCTTCAACTACTTCCTCCTGTTCTTCTTCTTTGTCCTCTTTCTGTTCCTCCTTTTATCCTCTTCTCTAATTGCATCCCATTTAGCAAGAGTAATAATTCGTCGATTTGGGCAATCAGAAGCAACATACCTAAGTCCCTGACACTTAAAGTAGCGTTAGTTACTCATTGGAAATGGAGTGGGACGTTCTGGACTAGGTCGAAGCCATGGTTGGGGGTACGATGCCGTGTTGGAGGTTGGGTTCTTTGAGGAGTTTGGGTTCTTTGTGGCATAGGCAAAGACAGATTTTGTGGGTATGATCTTGAAGGAAAATTTAGACTCCCCTTGTTAAAAGGTGAAATACAAATTGGAGGTTTCGGGACATCACATTTGATTGGTTCATTTCTTCATTGTTATTCAACTTTGTGTGCTAACACAAAAACTTCATCAAACGTGGTATATTGCTGTAACTCAACAACATTAGAATACTTAGGATCAAGGCCACCCAAGTATCTAACAATTGTTTTCTCTTCAGGCTACTGAATATCACATTTAATTAGGAGTTTTTCAAACTCTCTTATGTATTCCTCAACAATAAAATTCCCTTAAGCCATATTATGCAATTGGGAATAATTGTCTTGGATATACGTTGCTGGGAGGAATCAGGACTTCAATTTAGACTTCATTTTCTCCTAGGTTCTGATCTTGCCTTGTCTATTTCTGGTTATCTTAGCAGAAAGGTTTGTCCACCAAAGGGATGCATATCTTCAGAGCCTAAGTGCAACCAGCTTCACTTTCTTGGCATCTGGAGTGTTCTTGTAATCAAAAACTCGTTCCATAGTGTGTAACCATTCTAGAAGCTCATCAGGATCCAGTTTACCCTCAAATTCAGCAATTTCAACTTTGAAATCATTTGAGTTTTGGGGCATTCTTCTAGCACCTCTGACCCTTCTTCGAGGTTTTTCATCACTTGAAGAACTATTTAAGTCACTTGCTTCATCTTTATCATGAACAGATGCACTTGGACTTTCAAGAACCTTTTGCTTCTGTTTCATGTCATTTCCCAGTTGCTTTCTCAAATACTCATCTTGTTTCTCCAATTCTGCCTTTGATAAAGATACAACTTGATAATTCTTCATGAGAGCTTCAAACTTTTCACTGGCACTAGCCATGTTAAAACTCAAGAACACGAACCAAGGCTAGAATTAATTTTTTGTGTTTTGAAATTTTGTTGCGTGACTGGGGAGAGAAACATGTGGGGGTTTGATTTCAAGTCAAGAACAAACTTATTCTGACACCAAGATTGATATGAAAGGAAAGCTCAAGTGTTCAGTGAGAAGAGAGAAGATGGCGTGGGAAAGTAAGGGAAATGGCATGGAGAAAGAAAGAGAAAAGAGTGCCTTGAACAAGGTTCAATGGCTTGAAACTGAGAGATCGATAAAACTAAAACATTTCTTAGATACATATTTCACCACTAAGAACTATTTCAGGGTCCTTAATCCTAGATTACGATACAAATTTCACCACCTAATCAAGATTAAGACTCTCTTGAACACCACTCTAATGGACGGAATTAGATATAAGCAAGTGGAGAATTTAAAGTAACACACAGGGGAGTTTATAACTCAACTTCTGATTTCAATTTCTCAATACTGAGTTACAAAATGAATGCCAAACTACTTATAATGGCATGTCTAATGGCTTTCCTTAGTCATTAGGTCATCATTTAGAACATCACTTACTGTTGAGGAAGCTCACTAATTACATTTACATAGCTAAGTACACGGTCTAGCTCTTAAACGAGTCAAGCACGAACAAAATAAATGTAATAACTACAAAATGATTAACTTAAGCTAATCTTTGATGATTTTAGGCTGAATTAGTCCCATTTCCTCCCTAGGAGGGTAATCACACACGGCTGCCACCTCAAAAGAGGAGAGTAATGTATGCTTACCATCACTTGCCATGGTGTTAAAATGAATGCTTGTAAAGTGGCACTATCTTCCTCTTCCATGTGGATTTTTCTCCATTCATGAGTCACATAGTGACTAGGCTCGAGGTACCAGCCAACATAGCGCACACCTTGTGGAAGAAACCCACCTAGAGGGTAAAACTCCTTTGCTAAGCAAGGTGCCATGGGAGTGCTGCGTGGACTGAGTTTTCAAGCAGCAAGTGTCACCCCATTTTGCTGACTAATCCTTGGTTTTCTTCAGGGGGAACCTCAAGATTTCTAGAAACCCCTTTTTGAAAGTCATGATTTGGACATCATTAAGTACCTTAATCACCAAGATCTTCCTAACCATGCAAATTCTGATGCCTACTAGGCAGCTTTGACAAAATGACTGAATTGATCCCTTTGGCATGCTCTTCTGCCTTTTTGCTTAACATAAGAAATAAACTAAACATCTAACGGAATTAACAAAGAAATAATTACATGATTTAGATGTCATTTGAACTATGAAATAATAAAAACAAACGGGCTACGTGCAAGGGGGTGAACCCGGGTACCATCTCCTTTAGGACTTACAAAACAAAACTTGTTCTATAGACTTAGACTTGTGTAACTGAACTACCTTGAATTGGGGAATTTAATTGGGATGTGTCTGACTGAATTGAATTACATCAATTAGTCAGGCCAAAATGTATCACAGTGAATTCATAGTGACCTAAACATACTCCTAAATGCGGTTTGGGAATGTCTACAGGTAAAGTCTTAAGTTGATAGTATCCAGATCTCAAATAAATCGTAGAAAAGACTCCCACACCTTACAATTAACCAAATAAACCATCTATTTAAGGCAATGGGTATTTGTTCTTGATGGTGATCTTGTTCAACTTTCTGTAATCAACACATAGCCTCGAGGTTCCATCCTTTTTCTTTACAAATAGAACTGGGGCGCCCTTTAGTGACACACTTGGTCTACTAAATCCCTTCTATAATAGCTCATATAGCTGAATCTTCTATTTTCTAAGCTCTGTTAAGGCTATACGATATAGGGCTTTAGAGATTGGGGGGATATCAGGGATTAATTCAATATCAAAATCAACTTCCCTTTGTGGGGCAGTCCCGATAACTCTTCAAGAAAACATCTCTAAATTCACAAACTATAGGGCTATCTTCTACTTTTTCTTCCTTTGGTCGAGTGTCAATAGCACGACACCAACACCCAATAGGTCCTTGACATAGGAGCTCACTCGCTTCCATAATAGAATTTAAAGGACAAGGTTTTTTTTCCTATCTTTGCCCATAAAATATATTTCTCTCCCTTGTTAATCCCTTAAAATAACCTTAAAAGGTGTCATAATTGATCTTAGCCCCATAAGTACATAACCAGTTCATTTCCAAAATGATACCAAAGTCTGATGAGTCAAATTGAATAAGAACTCTATCGAATACCATCCCACCAATAATAATTTGAATAAGTTTATAAGAGATAGAACACTAAACTCTAGTGTCGCTGGGTAACTTAATTCTATATTTGGTTTTTGTCTCCTTATTTTCAAGGTTCAGTTGCATAGCATATCGAGTGGATGTAAATGAATGAGTGACAACTAAATCAACCAATACACAAAATGGCTTCGAAATTAAAAAGAGAGTTCCAATAACTATCGTACCAAAGGTGGTAGGTTCCTTCTTGCTCAGCACATAAGCCCTTTCTACAGCTACGCACCTTAAAGGTGGGAGCCCTTGTCTACAGCCTTCAATCTTTAGGGGCAGGCAACAATGAGGTGCTCCGGGCTACTGCACAACATGCATTTTTTAGTTCCCACTCGGCAGTCAAAAGTGGTGTGGTTAGTTCTTCCACGTTTCCCATGGAACTCTGCTAAGCCTGTTGGATGACTCTTGGGGTGAGTGGGAGCAGACTTCTTCCAGTTTACAATCTCGCTCAGAGCTCCTTGCTCGGTCCACATCCTCTTCTGATTAATTAGGTTCAAGGCCCTCAACTTAGTCTTCGCCCATTCCACTCTAGCTGCTCGCTCATATAACTCTTGATAGGTAAAGATTGGTTAACCACCTAGCTGGTTGTGAATATAGAAAGCTAATCCCTCTTCAAATCTCCTCATCTTCAGTTCTTTCAGAAATCTACTCTAAGTGAAATAAGGCCCTAAGAGCTTGTCCTTAATAGGGTTCCACAAAAAGTCTACTTCCTCAGTAAGGTAAAATGTGCTAATATTCATCTTTTATCATCTGGAACCTGCACTATTGTGAAAATCGTTTCTATGCCTCTAATCCAAGCTTCTAGCTCTACTGGGTCATACTTTCCATCATATACTTTAGGGTTGCATCGCCAGCACTATCTGCTAATTTATTGACTTTATGAGGGATTTCGGAAGGTGCTGGGGCTATTAGTTTTATAAGTTTAGACACTAAGGTCTATTAATAGTTAGAGTTCCCATACTGCTAACCAACTCAGAGGGATTAAGGGCATTCCACTAAGTGTTAGTGGCACATTACATAGAACTTGGTCATCTGACCCTAACCATAATCTGAATTTTCTTCTATGTGGTTTCTGCATGTTTTTATGCCTATTCTAAGATTCTGACTATCCATTCAGTTGAGTAATTCAGTTAACTGACTACAACCAACATATAAGATACACATACGCAACAGATACAACTAACATACCCCAAGTATTATTAAAACATAACACAAAGCTCCATTATATCATTGCCATAAATACATATAAATGGTTCCACAAAGAATGTCACATCCTACAGACCACCCAAAGTCAACCTTTACACCTACCTCCTAACTAAAACACTACTTAGCCCCAATAGACTAAGTTCACCACATGCCCAGAAGTAGGCGGGACTAGTCAACATAATCGGAAAGACCTGTCTAACTATATGCAATGTCATAACCTGCACAAAATTCATCTATCCAAGTGGCCATACTATATACATGTGGGCTCAAAAAGTAATCTATATGAGATGTCAACATATAATATAAATCAATCTAATCCCTAGATAGATCATAGTCTAGGTTAGACTCATCTCCAAGCTCCCGGCCTGAGTCAAAACTATTGTCTGAAGCACCAATTCTTGCATTCCCATTATCATGATCAAGCTGATGGTCCTCCCATTTTTGGATCCTTCTCTGAGTCTTCCATGAGGTTATCATCAGAGCTAAACTATGGTGTATTAGGGAGATCTATAACAATGTGGGCCTCATTTGATCTATCAGTTACAGGGATCCCCTTCCTAGGTACCGATGGCTTTGGGTTGTCAGGTAGTTGAGGATTGCTCGGTGCAGGTGGTAATGGTGGGGGAGATACAACTTGCAATGAAAATATATACTGTAGAATGCCCATGTTATTCCCTCTCGGCACAAACTCCTCTCTTAATAACAGCTCGGTGATAATGTTAGCCCAAGCCTCGCAAAACTGAAATCTAGGCTCGTCCAATCCTAAGGTTTGAGTCATCATAAAATCATGATATCAGGTCCTAAAGTCATCCCAAAGGACAATTGTAGATAAGGTCCACAATAACCTACATGTAGGGACCATAACACTATGAAAATCAAAAATGCGGTCTGCATGTGGGCTACCATACTAGCATGTTGTAAAGAGATGTGAATGGCTACAGAAGTACTTAATATCATGTTCACTGCATATGGATCTATCTAACAAAGAGGAACATAAGTGAAGAACATGGGAGAGATAAACAGGTATTTCTACTATCATAAATCTCTAATGTCATAAATATATTAATAACCTTCACTAACCAACCTTCTCACCCTCCAATCTTTGCCCTTCATACTCTATATTCCATCAAAGAAAATCAACCTAGCTCTGATACCAAATCTGTAATTCCCCCAAATTAAACATATTCCATTGTATGCATTCTCCTTAACAAATCCCTAAATTATAGCCAAAAAACTCGATGATAAGAGCATTACTGCTGTCAAAAAGGACAAGGCTTGAAGTATGTATACTAGAAATAACATAGCTAGGCATAACTCTAACCATGCACATTCACACATTATCAAATCGTATACAATCAATTGTTAATCCCAAATATGGTTTGCACACCATAGTAGAGTAATTCACCTCATAATCTACACCTCCATCCACTGAAGATTTCAAAATACAACTCCAAAATATGTATGTACTATATCATTGATTGATCCCTCTAGATTTCCTTGCTCAACTTATTCTCTTCAGCTGGTTTGCTAGCATGAGGGCGAATCACTGAGCATTTTCCTAAAATAAAACATGAAAAACATTTCAAAATGTGAGCCAAAGCTCAGTATATGCATTCTTGTAATGTTAAATGATCTCTGCATAAATTGCTTGGGCGCTTGCTTTGCAATTCATTTTAAGTTATAGAAGTTAATGAGATGAATGTAAACTGCAATTGCTAGTTATTATCTGATAGTGAACCCCCTTGATCTTGTTACATCTACGGATATGTGTACACCTACCAAGCCAATCAGGGGACCTAGCCTGAAGCTGCGTGGGTAATTGAAGGGTAATGCCCTGTAACTGATAACTGATGGGGTCATTAATTATGTCACAAATCACTGATTAAAGTGATTCATTGATTTACTTACCAAAACATTACAATTGTGATAAATACATGCTGATTTCTAGAGATACAGGTAATGAACGTCCCTGAAGTCTTTAAAATGCAATGCCACTTGATAATACTTATGCATAATAGGAAACAATAGACTGGGCCCCGTTTCTACTTAAGAAATATAGTTATAGGTAAATGCAGTTACTAAACAACTTTCACTCCCACAATTTGTAACTTTATGAAAATTGATTAATAAAAAGGGCATCCATGATTCAAACAATTCAATATAAGATAAGTTACAATAAAATGATTTAAAAACCAAATAAGTTAGGGTCATTGAACTCGAAGTGAAACAAGTTGGAGCAAATGCAACAAAATGAAATAGCCGAGGTGATAATAAAAAGACTTTAATGGACATAAATAAAATATGGGTTTTTGTTGTTTCTAAAACGAATAATAGAAGGTTTAATGCCAAGAGGGGTGTTGTGAGGTTCCGGAATGCTCATATAACCTTGGCTGGTGTCATTAACCTCTTCACTTCTCCAATTTCATTTCCATGCCCATTTAACCCAGTTTTCCAACCCAAGTAAGCTTCTATACAAAATGAAATTTATTAAACTCACTAAACTTTATAATTTCTTGGCAATATCCATAATTATGTAGAGGCTCTTGATAATATTTTCAAATGTCATGATTTCTTTCTTCCCTCATATTACCATTTGAAGGTCTACTTTAGAAAATTTATATCTTTCACCCCCAAACTCCAATTGAGCTATAAAACACCAATATGAAAAACTTAAGAAGTCTTATAACACTTTATTCATAGTGCAAAACCCAATTAAGACAACACAGCTCCTAAAATTGAGTTGAAACACAACTGTACATAGCTTAAATCTGTCATGCGCAGTCTTAGCAAAATGATCATAACGTTTTCCACACAACTCTGAATGAAGTGATTCAAAAGGAATTTGAAAGATAACGTAAGGATCTATCTACCCACCAAAAATCGTAATTTTTCAATTAGCCAAACAGTACCCATTTAATCATAAAGTGAACCCCTATTTTAGGTCTATTCACAGTCCTATTGTTCCTGGTTTTCCCATTCTTTTCACATAATTCCCCATCTAAAACCACTCCTTAAAATCATTTAACAAAGCCTTGTTTCTTATCTTCACCTTACAAAGCCATATTTCTCAAATTTATCGCATAATCATCTACATCAATTTTTCAATTTTTCTCTTTTTTCAAAATCACTCAAAACACATACATGAGGCTACTTATTTGCATAAATGAGCAAAATGACCTTTTACAATCGATTGGGGAAATTTCAATAATCCAACCCTTTGTATAAAATTATCTCAAATGATTTTTCAAGTTAGACAATACATCCAAGATTCATTTCTTTATCCAATTATACATAAATAATATACTTGATGCTAGAAATAAATCAACCCATATTTGATCACCAAAACCCTAACTTATGACCAACATATTATTGCATTTAAAATCACCCAAACTCAACACAAACATCATGATATCCATTATTAATTCCAAAGGTCACAAAATCAAACACAAAACAATCCAAATCCATCACTTCAAACTTAAGCTTGCATGATCATGAGCAACCTCAACCCTTGCATGCTTTCAAGCTTAACCAACAATTAAAACAACAAAATAATACTAGTTTATATTAAGGTAACATGATCCATAATTAAATCAAACATAAAAACCCAAAATTAAATGTGATTAGGCTAGGATTTAACTCACTCTAAGCATGGATTTTGAGGGATGAAAGTGGTGTTTGATGTTTGTGAGAGTTGTGTGTGGTGGCTGGTTGTTGAATACGTGAGTATACAACCACAAGAGGGGGGGTGAATTGTGGTGTCT
>NCQV01050770.1:3112-13944 GCA_002740545.1 Lophocereus schottii
AGAAAAAATTAGAAAGAGACTGGATAAAAAATTATGGTAGAATGGTAGTTGACGATGAAATTAATGAGATTGGAGATGAGCTTAACACAGATGAAATTAAGTCTAATCAGTTGACAATGTACTAATTCCTAAATCTGAGGAATTTGGTGAACCTGCTAGAAGAAATATCCATTTTATGAGGCATAGGTACGTTCCATTTAGGGGTGTTCATTATTCGGTCCAAAACCGGACCGAACCGAAGACCGGTGAAAACCGAACCGGACCGGTCCAGACTGAGTAAATTCGATTTGATTCATGGTCCATGAATTTTTCTTATTCGGTCTTCAGTTCGGTCCGGTCCGATCCACCGGTCCATCGGTTCGGACCGAGGACTGAATAAAAAAAATTATGGAGTATCAAGTTGATCATCAAAGTTTTAATCTCAAATAAATTTTTAATTTTTTTAATACAATTAAATGCCCCGAAAATCCTCCTTCTAAATATTCTAACTTAGTTTAAGTTGCTTAATTGATAAAAATTGAAAACTTGAAATCCTTAATCAATTTGATTTGTTCTGTTCGGTCCTGTCCGGTCCGAATTTTTTCGGTTCGGTCCCGATCCGATTTAAGTTTTATTCGGTCCGGTCCACGGTTTATGTTCCTTTTCTTATTTGGTCTTCGGTCCAAGCCGGTCTGGGTTTGGATCAATGAACACCCCTAGTTCCATTAGCACATACAACTAACTTTTTTTTTTGAGTTTATCCCAAGAAAAACTACAGCCTTTGAAGAGATTGGCCTTTCCCTAATTAGCCAAATCGAATATATCTTAAATATCGATAGAGCTTGTAATAAAGAAGAAATATTTGAGCACCGAGAAAGATGAATGAATAGTATCTTAAATTTAAATAGCACATGGACTGCAGCAAATTTCTTGAGTTATATGAGTACAATTGTATTTGGCACTGTAGCTGACTAGTATGATATATTAAATAAAGATGGTAAAAATGTATTAAGAATGATAGAAACACCAGTTGTAGTGTTCAAAAATTATGCAAAGAAATCAAAACTGAGTTTATCGAAACTAAACTTGATTCTTAAAAAAAGGTAAGAGAATGTCAAAGAAAGATTAATAATATAGAGTTATGGGATATGAGGTATCTAGAGAATTATATTGCTGAATTTAGTTAATATTATTACAAAATTGGGCATAATGAAACTAATATTGATATGTTATATGACAAATTGTCATATCCAATAAATTCCGTAACTACTGAAAAATACATCGGATGACTTGAAAGAGTAGATGTCATTGATATCATTGGTTCAAGAATCTCTTATTTAAGAAAATGGGTCAATGATCAATGACTTGATCTCTAAAAGCAAAAGAAAATCAAGAAGCAATTTCTAACTTGTTGAGATTCACCCACCAATGGGAAAAAGAACCTGAAAGGAGAAGAAAAAGAAAATTAATAAGAAAAAGAGCTTTAATAAGTAAAGTGGGGAAAAATATAGAAGAAAATATTATAACAAATCAAGTCCTCAAAAACGAAGATTTTTTAGAAAAACATCTTATTGTCCTGCAGGAAAAAGCAACTGCAAATATTGGGCATGAAAAGAAGTAGGACATCATACTAATGAATGTAAAAATAGGAAGGATAATAAGCTTATTGAAACTCTAGGTAGCTTGGACTACTTTGAGCTTATTGAGGAAGTGGCACTAGACCTAACCCCAAATACCTACAAAGGAATTGTTGAAAATATACTAGAAGATAAGTATGAAGAATGTGATTATGAAGAAACCACTCATATGATGGAAAATATCTCGATTAGTCTTTACAATCTTCAAGGAGAAGAGTTTGTTGTAGACAATGATAAAAAGAAGTCAAAGTAGATTGAGTTCTTCACATAATTCAAAAAGACATGATCTATAAAAAGTTCATCTGTCAATTAAAAATCAAGTACTTATGCAGAATGATGGAAGGAGACCTGGAAATTAAAGACTGTGAGTATGATGTAAGAGAAGTTAATCTCATTAATTGTGAAAATATCCTTAAGCATAAGAAAGATAGAAAATACAGGTATATCTATGTTGAAAATGTCAAAGCTCAAATTACTTCATTACAATATTATGGCAAAGATATTGATATTATGCTTTGCTCTATGATTTCAGGCATACAAATTTAATAATCAAATTATCACGGGAATTAAGGTTAATTTATATAATGGATCAGTAAGAATCAATTATCGACCTGGATATTATGTAAGTTCAAAAGAAGAATTTGCTAAAAACTTCATACCCCTTAAGATAAGAACAGTTAGGATGGACATGAAAAGAGGATGATATCCATTAAAGATATTTTGAAAAATTATATACAAATTAGATAATACTATAGATCCAAAAACTAAGGTGACAATGATAGAGGCAGAAAAATTTAAAAGTCCTGCTCCAATGCAAAAAATTCGAAGGATAAAATCTTAGATAACTAGCTTTGCTAATCCTAGTAAAATCAACAAGAAAAATGTGATAAAAATTGATGAGAATAGTACAATAACCATTAAATACCAATTATTAAGAAGTATGAGTGCAAGATCAAAATTGAGAGAATGATCTTCATCAGCTAAAGAAGAGCTTAAAGAAGATGACACAATTAGTATGACCAGTGAACTGAGTAGAATGAGTTTTGAATCTGCAAGATACAGTATTGACCGAAGTATGAGTCTAGATAGAAAGGTCATTGAGAAAAAAACAAGAACTGTTAATGAGTCAATCCATGAAGATAAATTAGTCAAAAATATAACTATAGAGATATGTTATGAAGCTACTAACACAAATCCTAATAGCATCTATATCCCAATCAAGGTATGTTCAGAGGGATCTAATAAATATTAATTATGTGCCCACATAGAAGTGGTTATTCTGTTTGCTTTGGAAAAAGAGCATTATTTCTCGAATTTATGTGAAAAAAAGCCAAGAATCTATTCAGTAAGGATAGTTAATAATAGCATTATGAGCCAATATAAAGCAATAGAAGGATTATCAATAAAATTAGGAGGAGTTCAAGGTATTAGACCATTCATGTGTGCTACTGATGAACCTTCTCATGATATGATTATTGAAAATAATTTTCAGAGACTATATTCTCTATGCACACAGACCATAAACTAAATAATATTCACAATTAATGGCCACTCAATTCCTATTGAAAAATTAAATAAGGCTTACACTCATCAGAAAATTGAGTTTACAGACAGCCAACGTGGTAAGAAGGTAAGGCCTGCACAAAGTGAGATAGCACTAACAATCTCATTGTTTAAGTTATCTATTAAAGAGTAGATTGCTAAAAATAGAGCAATTATACAAAGAACTCTACTCTGATAATCCTCTAAAATTTTGGGATAAAGATAATACATTTGCTAAAATCACTCTGTTAAATTCCAACGCTATTATTCGAGTCAAACAAATAGTGCATACACACCTGGATACAAAACATTTAATAGTAATATTGTATTTGATGGTTTTGTACTCCTAACAAAATAGTTATTTTCAATAGAATTCAAGAGGCCTCTTGGTTTTCGAAAATGAATTGCAAAAGCAGATACTGGCAAATAAAAATAGATGAGGAAAGCATTCTTTTAACTGCGTGTAGTGCCCCTCAAGGACATTATGAGTGGATAGTAATACCATTTGGCCTAAAGAATGCACCCCAGATATTCCAAAGAAGAATGGATAACATCATCAAAGACCTTAATTACTGTTGTTTAGTTTATATCGATAATATCCTTGTATTTTCCAAAACCATAGAACAGTACAAAGATATTATCTTAGCTGTCACCCAAAGATGCATTGATAATGATATTACACTTAGTAAGAACAAGTGCACTTATGCTGAACAAGAGATTGAGTTTTTAGGTCTAAAGATAAAGCCTAAACAATCTACAAAAGCATATTCTGGAAAAAATAGAAAATTTTTTTTAAAAGATTGAAGATATTAAGCAGTTAGAAAGATTTCTTGGATGCCTTAATTATGCTTCAGATTTCATTAAAGATTTAGCTAAACTGAAAAAGTCATTGTAGCAGAAACTCAAGAAGAAAGTAAGTTGGATATGAACCCCTAGTGATTCAGAGATTGTTCAAAACTTCAAAAAATGTGTAAAAATCTTCCTGTTTTTAATTTTTCTAATGAAGGAGATGATTTAATTCTTGTGACATATGCTGGTAATGATACTAGAGTGCAGTACTTAAAATCAAAGAAGAAAAAAAACTCTACAAATATTACAGTGAAAGTTATAGTAAGGCAGAATGCAACTATCCCACGATGAAAAAAGAAGTCCTTGCAGTCATAGAGAGAATTGAAAAGTTCTTAATTTTTTTAGCCCAAAAATCTCTTCTTATTCAAACAGATTGTAAAGGAATACTTGGTTTTGTAAAAAAGAATTTATTAAATATGAAAGCACAAGGGTGACTACTGTGTTAATAATTATGGCTTAACCAGTTTTCTTTCTCTATTAAACATATACAGGGATCGAAGAACTCTCTGATAGATAGTTTAACCCAATAACTCGCCAATGATGATCATCAGAGCCGAGCTCTTGTTGAAAAAGGAGGAAATTCAAAATGAAATGTCATTGCTACTAAAACGAGTTTCTCCTTCTAGTAAAATCCTTATAGATCTTTTGAAATTTCATACAAAAAGTAGATCATGTTTTGATATGTTGTCTTTTGCCTACCTAATGGTCCAAATATTTAACCTTCTAGAGTTACAAATTAACTACCTAAAGTGTCCTTATGATATCCAAAAAAAAAAGTTCTTATGTTTAAGAAAAATGGTTCAAGGAGTGGTATGCAACTAACATAAAATATTATCATAATTATTTCTATGATATTTGAAAATCATGGAGTACCATAATCTACATTCCTAATAGGTCTGGAGTTGGTGGTGTTAGTTTTCCAGCAAATTTAATCTCTCCAAATGACTCTGTAATAAAATTCTGGAAATATGGAATGGCAGTTTACCTCATAGAAATCTCAGACTTGTAATTCCCATTTTTCTCAAGAGTAACCAAGTTTCGATAGCACATATTCAAAAGGATCCATTGGATTCGCACATCTCCTGATAGTCCAACAAAAAATCCCATATAATAGATACCTAAACATGGAAGTACATTGGGCATTAATTGAGTATGAAAATGAAAAAGCCAAACTAGCCCATTATTTGGTTCAACTAGTTGATTTAGACAATCCCAGATTAACAACAAGAATGGTTTTTGGAATGATATGAGTCATTTACTAATCCTGCTTTAACAAGAGCTATCGGTTTTTACAATATTTACTACAAAATGTTGGCATTGATCGAGCAAGGGGTAATGCTAATGCACTGCCAAAATACTACTTTCACCTATCATAATGACTTCAGCAAATATATGAAAGTAGAAGGAGCTACTTCAGAAGATGTCTTTGATTA
Organism: Lophocereus schottii; assembly: GCA_002740545.1. Classification (NCBI taxonomy): domain Eukaryota; kingdom Viridiplantae; phylum Streptophyta; class Magnoliopsida; order Caryophyllales; family Cactaceae; genus Lophocereus; species Lophocereus schottii. The sequence goes on from NCQV01050770.1 coordinate 8,553, forward strand.
TCTATTTGATATTGGAGCTGAAAAATTCTTATCTGAAAAAGGAAAGAAATACCATCATGAATTATTTGAAAAATGGGATCAGAGTATCGTCAACTAGATGAAGATTTTGATGATTATTTGGATAAAGATAGACTGGAAGACATTATTGGGGATGAAGATATTTAGAATCTCAATATGGATGACTAGTTTTGTGAGCATTAAAAGGCTCTGAAAAGTGTTTGCTTCATTATTGTGCTATTTTGACAAGTGTTAGGTCTATAAAATAAGACAATCTACTGTAGTCATGTGTAACATTAGTGTGTACTATAGCCGTTAGGGCATCCCATGTATTCCAACTCCTCTATAAAAGGAGAGATTGAGTGCTGAGAAGGGACACGATCATAAACATACATGAGCAAACGAAAAGTTAGGATTCTCAATTTCTTTATGAGTAAGTACTTCTGAAGATCTTAGTAGCTGAAGTCCCTCTTCAATCTTTTCATTGTAATATTTTCACTTTCGAGCTTTCAATAAAAGAAATATTCAAGTAGGAAACGTTATTCAATTGAACCTTACGTCTTAAATATTATAATTTCTTGATTAAAGTATCATTATGCTTTAAAAATATAGAACTTGATTAGTGACTACGATCTGAGGTAGAAAACGAAATAGATCTATATTGTACCTGATCTAAGGAAGGTGTGATTGAGATTAGCAATCTCTGTAAACTGGAAGACAGAGGAATGTCGGAATCCAACACCGACTGAGTTTCGATAACAGTCTAAACTCTCTAATTAAGCTTTAATAATTTTGCTAAGCATGGTAGGCCTATAACCACAGAAAGTATAATATTTATGATATAAGTAGTAGATTATGATAACTTGTACCAGTAAAGCTATTATAAGAAGGCTAATCGTTTAAAACAAGCATATTTCTTGAAAAAAAAATCCTAAAAATAGCTTATTTGTATATTTTACCCTTTTCAGGGGCTTTTCTATAATTTTTAAAAGTTTAGAGGCTGAAATAATAAGAAAAATGACCTAAGAGTCTTTTATTCGAAAATATAGGATACCCCAGTATTATTTTCAAAAAGTCAGGGACTAAAAAGTTGTTATCCTAAAACTCAGGGTACGTCAGAATCATTTTTTTGCATAATCCATGTGGTGTTGGTAGTTAATGTTTGTGTATTGATGTCCTAGGTTCAAGCATGTTAAGAACAACTTGAGTTTTTCTTGAAATTGTTTTAAACCTTCCCATCCCTTTTATTTTTGAAATTTTGGTTAGGTTTTTTCTTTTCAAAGTAATATTCTATTTGTCAGAGTTTTGTTCTCAATTTGACCTGTCCTTTACCCTTAAGTAGAGCCCATGGGGCGAGGAGATTAGTCACTACGATCGCCGTGGTGGATACCTGTGGTTAAATTAAAAAAAAAGTTTCGTTCTCAATCATATTTTGTCCACGAAAAATTGTTTACTAAAAACTAAACTATTGTTCATCAAAAAATAATCTAGTGTTCACTAAAGAGTGTTCTATTGTAGATTAAAGTTAACCTAATGTTCACTAAAAAATAAACCATTTTATTTTTCAAAGCTTTGGTTAGGTTCTTTAAAAAATATATTCTATTTGTCAACATTTCATTCTCAATCATATTTTTTTCACCAAAAATTGTTCGCTAAAAACTAAAGTATTGTGCACTAGAAAGTAATTTATTTTTCACTAAAGAGTGTTCTATTGTACACTAAAAATTAACCTAATGATTATTAAAAGATAACACATTGTACACTAAAATTAAGCTAATGTTCACTAAAGATAACCTATTGTGCACTAAAAATAAACATATTGTTCACTAAAAATTACAGGTAATGTTCATTAAAACCTAACCCAATGTTCCCTAAAAGATAACCTACTATATACTAAAGATTAGCATATTGTTCAATAGAACTTAAAGTACTGTTTACTAAAAAATAACCTGTTGTATACTATAAATTAAAGTATTCTTATCCAGTGCTATCCAATAGACTTATAAAAAGTAAGGTATTGTCTACCACCCCTTTTCTTTTTCTCTCCTTATGGCATTTTGAATCTCAATCTCAACCTCAAATAAAACATTTAAATACATTTTAAAGTGTGTTTGGAGTAGATGAAGAGCAGGAAACAAGTTCAACGAAAATGGAAAAAAATGAAAAACACAACAGTAGTGTATAACACTAAAAAACACTCCCAAAAAAAACATATAAATGTTCAACATGTGACTTGAACAGGTGATCTTTACAATGTCCAGCCAATGATCGTTGCCATATGGGTCATATACCAGTCGCTGCTTCGTACGTATGTATGCATGTAGCTTTCTAAAACAAGAGTGAAGGACTCGTGACACGCATGTCTCGTGTGCTTGTGAGGGGCGTGTACCATCCTCTTGTACCTGAGCATTTATGATATAACTTGCGAATTATGGCCATGCGCCATAGCGCATGGGAGCAATGTGAGCCAGCGATGCATGCAATTCATGTGCTCCCTGTATGCATGTTGTTTCGACTCAATCTTTCTCAAATCTCATCACTTTCCTAATCTCCAGCTTGTAGAAATATATTTAGCATTAATTTTGTTGAGATAAGAATCTATTTTGATATTTCGTATTTATTTTTATCAAAGGATTATCAATCTGGATACATAGTGTATGGTTCACGTTATTGAACTTCCTTTTTCTATGATAGACATTAGGAAAAAAAAACCCATAAAAGGTACAGAATTTGTGACAGAACCAAACAACTGACTCCATTATATATCCTGAACGGCTGAACGTGAAGAAGCTTTTACAAGCTTCGGATCGGAAGGATTAGCTGTTGATATTAAATGCATTGCATGGGCATTTTGTTGCGTAAGCTGATGATGCCAAGATGCCCTGAAATTTGACAATTAATAGCCACCACCAATGTACAAAAGACAAGAGTGGTGTTTATTATAGGGAACAAATTCTTGTGTTTTTATCTCGCTCACTTTCTTTTCCGACCAGTGAACTCCAGTCCACCAAAAAAACCGGAGTTTTTAAAATGAGGAAGCAAATTTGAAATCATGTATTCAGTCAATGAATAAATCCAAGGAAGAGGTCAGAAATTTCTGGCACATTTTCATGTCAGATACTCCCACGTCACCCCAAAAAATAAGCTCAATATAATTCTTGGTGTAATTTTCTAGCTATCTATGAAATATGTTGTCAATTTCTATGGTCCATACCCCCATCAAATTTGAAATATTGAAATACCCCATTCAAATTTATGTAGTTAACCATAAGTTTCTTTTTCTTGGTTAGTGAAAGAAGCAAATCATCGTCTATAGTAGGACATATAATACTTGGAAAAAAAAACGCGTCATATAGCACACAAAGATTGAAAAGTTGATGTCCCAGTTAGAGGTAACCTTCTTAACCTTTCTTATTTGATATCTTTTTAGATGGATGAAGACAGTTTAACAAAGATATTAATAATCCAAGAAAAGGGACAATGTCAAATCATACTCTAAAGAGTCCGTTAACACTTTACCAACATCCCCCAACAAGGGGAAGTGATAGGTAAAGCCAAGTGCGCCTAAGTGAGCTATTTTTTTTTTCTTTTTCTTTCTAAAATTATGATAAGTTTAGATCATTCTATTAAACTGTATCTCACAATATTTAATACAGCACTGAATATGGGGGGATACCAAACTCAAAGGGCCATTGGACCCAACACAATGCCCCTCAAGCAAGAGAAGCATAGAGCTCCCATCGAGAATCGTACCCAAGGGATGAAGACAACGCAAGATTTCAGTTCCAAATGAGCTGCTAGTCCTTCAAAATATGATTTTTTATACTGCATATTTGAACCTCAATGTTTTGCATAGCGTTCCTTAAAATTGTGCACCCAAAGCTAGTAAACGTACTTTGATTAATAGAGATGCAATCAAGTACAAAGATCTAACATACGGGCCTAGTTGGCTCGTGTACCTAAAGCTGATCAACTCTAGGGTGGACCCTCCGTAGAATTTTCGTGAGCCCTGCATTATGCTGGTTTGACATATACCAAATTACCAATTAGCGATCGACATGATGTCAAGGCATCCAACCATTAATCCCCAAAAAGTAGGGCAATAATACAAGCACTCGAAGAGACGTGATCATGGGAAGAGACACTCGAATCTAGAACGTGGGTTTGACTTGAATCTAGAACGTGGGTTTGTACGTGATCTGCTTTCATTGACTGTATTGATTTTGTCTTTACTCTACTATGCAAAAAATCGAGCTCACTTTCTTTCGAGCCATGAAGGATGCAATAATTTAACAGAAAATCCCATCCACAACTAGGGATCGAAATATTGTCCGAAGCCAAAAAATCAGATTAAAATTCATCTCATTTAGCATTTGAATAGGTGATAAAAATGAATTTCAAGTAGGTATGAGTATGAATATTGTGGTTGAAAACAGGTATGAGTATGAGTATGAGTATAGATTCTTAAAACCTGAATCCAGCTGTGTACTCGATTTAATAGTAAAATGTAACAAAAATATACTAAAATGCAAAAATAAATGTTCGACATAAAACTCCAATTGTATAGTATTTATTTATGTAGAAATGAAAAATTAATTTTTTTTTGACAAGTTTAATTTCTGTGAGTTTAATTAGACATGAATTTTATTACCGTTGCTTGAAATTACTAATTAAATATAGCTTGTATGCAAATATGAGTTGAATATGAATAACACTTTACATAATCTATATGTACCCGAATAAAACCCATAAATTCAAAAAACCCGACGGGTGAGGATATGAGTATAACCATATAAAATCCAATGGGTATGTGTATATATATGGATATGATTTTCGTAAATGAGTATGAGTGCGGGAATGACTCAACCTACCCCAGCTTCACGCCCATACCTATCCATAAGCATTCAAATACAGTACTTTCATATCAGCACATGTTGGTTCAAGTGATTTGACACTTATTCTCCTTAATCAAGGTCTAGGGTTAGAGTTTTATGAATGAAGAAAATCTATAATAGGAGAGTTTACCCCTTATTAGACCAACAGTAACTCAACTCTGCTAAACTAAAAGATCCAAGACCACCAAAAAAAAAAGTGCTAACACTGGCAATTCATTTTTACAACCTCTGTGCATCCCAAGAAGCATAATTCAATTGAGCTAAGACAATCTTTGGAGGGTTGGCATTACTCAAAATCCAAGCTAATAGAATTGATCAAAAACCTAAATCCAACAATAACATGCAACTAAAAATAAAATCCATCATAATCACATTTTCACTTTGAATATAGAACGACATTTTCGCCCTTTTTGACTGAGAATTGCACTATGAAGAATACAGCCTGACAGAAGATCTGGTTTTCTGAAATTATGAGACAACATAACCAACCTTTTCCTTTT
>NCQV01050789.1:0-10133 GCA_002740545.1 Lophocereus schottii
TCATGGCTTATAAATAGAACCCCCCTTTGTGATCCGCAACATACTGTACTAAAGACTAAAATGCCTATACTAATTATGACAATGCCCCCCATCCTAAACCTTCTCATCCTCCTCTTAACTAGTACAGTTATGCAGACACCAATGTCCCAAGCCCTGATCTTAAAGCTCATCCCACCAAGCTTACCTGATTCACCCTTGTATAACGGGTCATTTTCCTACAAAGAAAGGCTTCATCAGTGCTTTGTCCATTCACATGCTCAAGCACCTTGTCAATCTCAAAGGGTTATTAAGCCTGCAGAAGTGGCCGGTCCCCCAGTCCAAATTAAACAGTTAGGTCTCGATGCTGTCAAAATTGGCATTGGTATGTTTCTGCATGACAAACCTACATACAAGTCCTAGTGCTTGGCCATGGATACAGGATCACGCCTCATTTGGCTTCAAAGTGAGGATTGTCGGAAACAAAATAAATGTTTCCAACAAAGAGACCCTTCATTTCCTCAGGCACTTCAAAAACTTATCGCCCCCTTCAATGTCATCACAATCCCAATTTGTGTGGATCACACAAATGTGATGGCTAATTTTGCACATATGAAATCTCCTATGTCGATGACAGTCACTCAAAAGGGGTGATTGCATATGATAAATTCACTTTCAATGGTTTTCCATGAGGCCAGGAAACTAAAGACATTCGTTTTGGGTGTGGCCTAGATCAGGAAAAGGTTTTATTCACGGAAGTCTATCCAGAAAATCAAATAGCTGGGATTCTCAGTCTTAGCTAGGCACCTGATGCTCCGCACATACAACTTGATTCTGAAACTGACAGCAAGTTTTCTTACTGTCTTTAATTTGAACATACTCCTCCCCATGAAGCATACCTAAGATTTGGTTTTGACATTAAGATGACACCAATTTTCAGAAAACACAACTCAATGAATATCATGCCCTGTATATAGTTAGACTCGTCAGTGTCAGTATCAACGGGCAAAGGTTACCCTCTCACCAGAAAAACAGAATGATTTTAGGCTCGGGTGCATGTAGTTCGTATCCAATCAAGCTAATTTATGAGGACTTAGAGAAATAGCTGATGTAATACTTTTCAAAAGATAGAAACCTAGAGAGAAGGAAGACAAAAGAAGAGTTTTGCTATGAGCGTATAAAGCCAGTGCCACCAGGACATGAGTACGACGGACTTCCAAATTGAACTTTGAAGGAGCAGACTTCGTGATAAAGCCAGATGGGGTGTTTTCGGCTCAGGTTGATGTGCTTCAGAAATAATTTTTCTGTCTGACGACCTACCCAGATGAGGAAGATAACTTATTAGGAACTTATCCACAAGCGGATCACAGGATGGTGTTTGATCTGAAGAAGTTGTTGCATTTCAAGTCAGAGAACTGTTAATGTCTTCCTGATGGACTAATGAGCCTTGATTATATATGTGCATTGCCATATCAATAATAATTGCCCCATATTTTATGTGTCCTTTTTTTTTCATTAATGAGATAAACATGGTGCTTTTTCATATATCCTATAGTCTAAGCTTTTAAAATTCAGTAAAATTACAGCAACAAGGAATAACACTGTACATAGTGCTGGGAAGTGGTGCAAATCAATTAAATGCTATTCAAGCACTACTACCAGCCCCTGCTATCCATCATATGTATATTGTTAGGTATTGGATCAACTTGCCCATTTGAGGAGAATGCAAAAGCACGAGTAGCATAAGCTATGCTTCATCTTGACTACCTAGTTGCAACCATTCTATGTTAGTTAAACTGATAGACGAGTTAATTATGATCTAAAACCCCATAAAGATTAAGAATGTTGCTATGCCATTCGCCCTAAATAATGACACACATGAGCAGTTGGACTCTAGCACACATGAAATTGGTTATAACTACAAGGTGTTAGACATGGATATTGAAAAATCATGTTTGGTGAGAATAATTCTGTATGGCTACTCAATCTAGTCAAGGATTACTATTGCTTAAATAATACTTGAAGATACAAGCTTATAAGAATTAGGCAACTAGAATCATAAGGCAACTAGAATCATACAAGAATAGGCTACTAAGTAATTACAACCGAATATCTAAGTAAAGTATAACATAAATACAATTATGCCAAGTTTAGAACTCCTAAGACTCACCCTCAAGTTGGCGTATGAGTATTAAGAATGCTCAACTTGCCCAAAAGATAGTGAAACCAACATTGTGCCAATGCCTTAGTGAATATGTCTGCCTACTATTCGATAGTAGGTATATATTATGGTCAAACCTCTACTAAAACGATGTGTTCGTGAACAAAATGATAATCCATTTCAATGTGCTTAGTATGCTCATGGAGTACTGGATTATTAGTCAGGTGAAGTGTAACTTGATTATAATGATGTTGACATGTAGACGACATAGGACAACCAAGAAACTTTAGAAGATTACAAATCTAGATGACCTCACTCGTGGCGCTAGCCATCACACAATACTCTGCCTCAGCCAACAACCTGGATACTGTAGCTTGCTTTTTAGTTTCTCCATGAAATGGGTGCTCGACCTAACTAGAGAAAATATCTAGTGACATATCTTTGTGACACAGGACAATTGGCCCAATCTGGGTCACAATAGACCTAAAGAATTAAGGGGTTTGTGAGCAGGAAGAAGAGTTCCTTGACCCAACAAGACTTAAGATGAAGTAACAAGCGCATAACAACTTCCCAATGACTTTGACGGGGATCCTGCACGAACTGACTCGAAATATGGACAAAACAAGTAAGATCTGGGCAAGTAATGGTGAGGTAAAGAAGTGATAAACCTCGATTTTGGCCTTATTTTAGCCCTATTTAATTCCTTTTTCCATTAGTTTTATATTTGATCTTGACCATAAAGGATTATAAATTTGTCTTCTTCGATCCATATTATACTTTCTAAGTGATTTTCCTTATTTTCAGGAGTTTTTGCCGAGAAGATAAGGAAATCACTAGTTCTGATATAAAGGAAGACCACAGGGATGAGTTTCGAGGATGAAAATTGGTTCAATAAAGTTCCAAGGGCTATAAAAGTAGGACTGAATGGCCTAGGAGAGTGCACAGTCGGTCATGCACTGTGGCATAACCGTGCAGAAATCCCCCAGTAAAGGCCTGATTTCCCGAAGTTGTGCACGAGCAGCTGTGCTGTAGTGCACGGCCGCACGTGGTAGTGCACCGACAACCGTGTGTGGATGCACAACCGTGCATCTTCCCAGTTTTCACCTTATTTAAGCAGATTTCAGACTTTATTTAAGCCATCTTTTAGACTATTTTTGGGAATTCACCTTTAGCTGTTTTTAGGGTTTCTATTAGCCACCAAAACGCCATGAGGGGGAGAACAACTTAGGCATACAAAAGATTGTGGATTTCACTATTTGAGACTAGGTTCCTCTTCTCTTTTTCTCTTTAATTTCATGCTTTTCAATTTGTTTGCTATTTCGATGGTTCATTATTATGCTTGTGCATTTATGTTTATTATTTGTAATTAAAGGTGTGTTCTTTGGTTATGGTTAGCCATTAAGATGGGTAATTGATGTTGTTTAAGCCTTAACCTGCCTTGTTTATGCTTGAATTTAGAGTTTTCTGGCATAGCCACTAATTGTTCAATGAAATGCTTCAAAGAGATATGATCCTTGTTTAGGGCAATCAATTTGCGCTGAAAGGTCAGGTTAATTGTCTGGTGTGGGTAGAAAGGATTGCTAACATTTAGACATGAAAATAGTCTAAATCTTATCTAGGTCTAGGGATGCTAATATTGTAGTTTAATCGGGGTTAGGCCCATGAAAATAGGTGGTTAGAAGAATTAAACTATCCTTTGACCTTTGAAAGATGGCTTGGGTGAGCTTTCATGGTGCAACCGATCATTTTTGAATGCTAGCATAACTTGGGAAGGTAAGGATTTGACTCGATTAGTTAATTAATTTCAGGTTTAATTATAATCAAAATCCTTTCTGTTTGCTTTAGTAGTTCAATTCCTCTTCCTATCACCTTTTAAATTTGTCTAGATTGATATGCTTGAGTTAGCTTTAATGCTCGGAAACAAAACTTCCTGTGGATTACAACACTTACTTTCCGGTTGCTAGCTACAACTACGCTATGCACTTGCGCTATTTTTAACTCAATAAGTTTTTGGTGCCATTGTCAGGAGTTGTTGTTTTTCAATATTGAAGCTCACTTGAGTATTTGAGACTAGACTTTCATGAAAAAAAAATTGAAAAAAAATATAAAAAAAAGCCAATTTTCCACTAGACTTAGTATGAGAATGAATTGTTTTAGAGATGTCATGATAGATTACATGCTTTTCTTGTTCACTGTGGTTATTAGTTGGAGAAGTGAGAAATTTTGAATGCAGTCTACAAGGGTACGAATTGTGAGAGTTGTACTTTTTTGGAGTATTGGGATTTTTGCACTAGAAAGACTGATGAAGCTTGGGATTTGTTTGAGTGATTGGCTGGGGATATTTATGACTTTGAGACTAGTTGTGCTAGTTCTTACGCCCCATCCCCCTACATCCCTAATTATGCCCCTCTTAAGTGTGAGATTTCCCATTGTTTCGGCATGATAGTAATTCTTGTCCTTATCATATTTCTGCTAATAGTTTTGCTAGACTTGTGTTCGGGCACAATGCACGTGAATTTTACACGTCATTCTATCTAGATTTAGCTTAAATATTGGCAAATTAGGTTTTTTATTTGTGTTTTGTGGTTTCATAGATAATAAAGAGAATTGCTTAAATGGCGGATAATTCATGCAAAACATGCCAAAAGTTAGGCACATTAACCCAGAACACCTTGGAGGATAACCAGGATAACCATGAAACGAGGTTACGTCAACAAGCGAAAAAATTGTGGGAGAAATAAGGAAAAAGAACAATGCAAAAATTTGGCAACGGCTGGCAGTGCCAGGTAGCAGGGCGAGCCCATGTCAAATCCTATTTTTGCTATATTTACTACGTCGAGGTCTATTTAAAGCCCCCTTCCCCCATTCGTGTAATCATCTAATTTCTAGGCTTCAAAAATAGGGTTTAGCCTAGGGTTTAGGAGAGATTAGTGTACACTTAGTTTCGTTTTATAGTTACATTTCATGAGTAATCTAGTTTTGATGCAATTTACTTTCTTTCTCTCTCTTTAATATTCATTTTCATTGAAGTTCTTACACTGATGTGTTTGATTTACTAGATTAATATCCAAATTTACATGCTTTTTGTTTATTGATGGATTGAAATTAGTGCCTCCATTTCTTATTCTTCCTCCTATTCTCTTATCTAGTCTTAATCTCTCACTCTTTCTTTAGGAATGCAAATTTCAATCTCTTTCTCTCTTCTCCGTCCTAGGGTTTGAAAACTCATTTTTACAAGTTTGAGTTTTTGGTGCTCAATGGGTAAGATTAGGAGTAGTTGAGTTAGATTAGTGAGAATATATGAAGAATCTACCTCCAATCATCATCTACGTGCTCCAACAATGGAGGCCAACCTCCGTTGTTGGATTTTTAAGCTTTTAAGGTAAATCCCTTTCTTTGTCTTTTTTTGGTTAGTAAGTTTCAAGCTTTTTTAGTTAATTAGGCGTATTGCTAGTTATTATTAGCTAATTTGATGATTTGTGTTAATTTCCTTAATTATACTTTGTTTTAGTTTAGCTTAATTAATCATGTTTAGATTAGAATTATTGAGTAGTTAATTTAATTGATTAAGCTAAGCGGCAGTCATCGCTTTTCCTAGGTTAGAGTTGGGGCCAAAAATAACTAGTGATTTGATTTTCAGACCGTCCTAAAAGGTCGACAAATTTCCACCCTTACCCCCCTAAAAAACTACACCTACAAATTAGCACTGTTGCCAGGGGTAGCAGTGTGAAATTAAGTCAATTCTTGTAAATATAGCCGCCTTTAGTTTATTGCGTGATCGTGTAGTCTTTTTTATTATTTCTTTATTTTTCTTTTGAGTTATAAAGTAGCTACTTATTTAGATGGCATATAAAAACACAAAAAATTAGAAATCGTGAAAATTCCAAAAAAAATTTGAAAAAAACTAAAAGGTTATGGCTTATTAGAGGTTAATGATGGCCTTAGGAATTTTGAGGGAACAAATGTTGTCAATATTGAGCCCAAGTCCACTAACTTGATGACCTATTCTTGAAAAAATAGAACCCAACCCATCATATTCATTGAGGGATCACTTCTATTCTCCCTGAACATCTCCATAATCACATTTTGACGTCCCTCCTACCCCTAAGGATGTAACATTTGAGCTTAATTTGAAATATATTTTCATGCTTCACAAATTTACTGGCTTTGAAGATCCTTATTTGTTTATTTGTGAGTTTGAGAAAGTTTATTCGTTAATTCACATGTGTGAGGATGAAATTCATTCCATTTGCTCATAAAAATGATGCTAAGAGGTGGAATTTTAAGGTTATTCTATTAAACCATGGAATTATTTTCTTAATATCTTTCCTAAGAGATACTTCCCCACTAGCAAAACTATTAGACTTAGGAATGAAATCTTCTCTTTTGTCCAACTTGAGTATGAGCCTTTTTAGGGGTATATGAATAGGTTCAAGGAGTTGCTTACCTAATGCCCTCACCATGGTTTGGAGAGATGGAATTTGGGCCAAATAGCTTATAAGGGTTTGCATATTAGTACTAGGACAATAGTTGAATCTATGTGCGGGGGAAAGTTTCTTTATAGGAATGCTAATGAGGCCTGAAACTTTCTTGAGGATTTAAGTTATAAGATATGTGAGTGGGAGCCAATTAGGGAAGCCCATAGTATTACATTTAAGATTTTTATACCTAATGACTTTGTTGCTTTACATCAACTTGAAGTTCTTCTTTTTTAACCACCTCAACCTCATGATTACATTTCTCCTTCTGGTTCTTGTGATTTTCTGTTGGACTATGGTGTTAGCTAGCACTCTTACCCTTTTAATCAAATGTCTTTTAAGGGCACGAGTGAGCCTTCATTACATTTCCTACTTAAGACTAGGGATGCTCTTGGAGGCTATATGATTTTTGATGATGTACCTTTTATTTTAGCCCTCTTGAGAGACAATGATGAGAGTAGAAACTGGTGGTTAAGGCTAGTTGTGGTCTTGAGTATCATATGATTGTGTTTTCCAAGGATATTTTTGTTGAGGAGGAGTATTTTGTTAAGGAGACTTTGTAGGAACTAAAAATTTATTCGTGCTGTACCAAAATGAAATCAAATTAATTAATTGGGTAAACCCTTTTAATTAATTTAATGAAGTCCAAAGACTCACAAGTCAAGCCCAAAATAGACTCACAAGTCAAGCCCAAGATGAAGCCCAAATGACTTTCAAGTCCAGGCTCAGTCAAAATTCGAATCAAAGCCCAAACCGAGGCTCAAGACAACTACCAAGTCAAGTCACAACCTAAACCCTGAACGAAGTCATGGCACAGTCAAAATCATAATCAAAGTCAAAGTCAAAGGTCAAAGTTAAAGACCTACATCAGCTCACAAGTCAAACATCAAAAACGACTCTCAAGTCAACTTCCGATCAAAGTTCGAGGCGGCTTCTAAATCGACACTTAGTATAAGGCCGGTAGACTCCCAAGTCAAGGTCAAAGTCAAAACAAACGAAAGTCAAAATAGTTTAGGATAAAGCCTGATTGAAAGGCTCAAAACCTAGGTCAAAGCCAAAACCCAAGTCAAGGCCTAACTTGATTGTCAAAGGAGAGGTTTTCCTATAGATAGCCCCCTTCCCCCATGATTTAAAGGTTGGAAAATCTATCCTTAAAAGAAAAAAGAATCAGACGATTTTGTATTCATAGAGATGGTACCCAATTCAAATCAATTAAATCTATAAAAATTCAATCTTTGTAATTTGTTATTACAAATTTAGCACGCCCGGTGAGACATCTCTACCTCTCATCTCTTTCTCTTAAAGATCAAGACTTTCAAGTCACAAGCACATCATCTTCAACGGAAACATGGCTACGAAGAATGCCGCCCCGCAAGCTTCGAAGAAAAAGAACAAGGGATCTTTCTCTCTTAAATCCTGTGAAGCGAGCGTCACTTCTAGTAAGCGCGCTCATACAATGAATACCAGGATCATGGCAAAAGCTGCTTCGTCGACCGCTACCAGGTAGACTGTGTCACCCACATCCAAATTCCAAGACTCAAAGATGCAACACAAGGCATCGTCCTGGATGGATGAAATTCAAAAACTTAGCCTTCAATCTCCAATCTGCAAGGTCGAAGACTACTATAGTAGTGACTCCTCTGCGCCCTCGCTAAAGGGGGTACACATATCAGAGATTGAAGTTGAATCATCTGATAATGTCATCATGCCAGTCATGATGACAGAAGCTGCTAAACTTGAAGAGCAGCTGGCAAGTATAAAGGCCACCTTGGATAGACTCTCTAAAGAGAGTGCAAAGAAGGATGCCCAAATCAAGTGCCAAAATGACCAAATTGCTGAACTAACAAAGAGGCTGGAAAAGAAATTCTCTAAAGCTTCTAACAAGGGTTCAGACATTGAAGACTCTGATAAAGAGTCATATCACAGCGAGGAATCTGACAATGACTGGAAAGCTAAGAAGGACTGCTCCTTAGGCTTAATGTCGGTTGAGCAGATTCAGAGCTTGATAGTGAATGCAGTCAAGGCTCAGCTAGGAGGAGGGTCTCACAAGACCCACTTGTACACAAAGCCCTATACAAAGAGGATTGACGCGCTATGCATGCCCTATGGCTATCAGCCTCCCAAGTTTAACAAGTTCGATGGCAAGGGCAACCCCAAAAAGCATGTCGCACACTTCATTGAGACGTGCAGCAATGCTGGCATAGAGGGAGATTGACTGGTGAAGCAGTTTGTCCGTACTCTAAAAGGGATTGCCTTTGACAGCTGGGAACAAATGGAGCAAGAGTTCCTCAACAAGTTCCACAGCAGTCAATGCGTTGTCAGCATAACTGAGCTAACAAACACAAAACGATGGAAGAACAAGCCAGTTCTTGACTACATCAACCGCTGGCGTGCACTTAGCCTCTAGTGCAACAATTGGTTGTCTAAAGCATCTACCGTCGAAATGTGCACCCAAGGCATGCACTGGAACTTGTTGTACGCCCCACAAATGAGCAAACTTAGGACTTTTCAGGAGTTGGCAACCAAGGCACATGACATGGAGGTGACGATAGCTAGTCGTCGTGCCAACTTCTTCTATTCTATTGAATAAAAGATGGACAAGGCTGAATTCGAGAAGAATGTTAATTGTTCTAAGGGTAGGACCAAAGAAGCAACGTCCTCTACAAGTCAGCCAATTCGCACTATAGGAAAGCCAAAACTAGGGGGAAAGAAGAGCTCGTCTTTCAAAGTTGTGACAAATAAGCGTCCCACACTAAAAGAACTTCAGGAAAAGAAGTATCCATTTCCTGACTTTGATTTGTCAGGCATGCTAGATGACTTAATCAAAAACGGCGTCATTAAATTGCTCGAGCTAAAGCACCAAGAAGAAGTTAGGAGGACCGCTGACCCTAAATACTGCAGGTATCATAGGATCGTTAGTCACTCTCTCGAAAAGTGCGTTACACTCAAGGAGCGTATCATGTGACTGGTTGAGGAACAAAGAATCATTTTAGATTTGGATGAAATAGTAGAAGTTGGCCACGTCATTGTGCAAGAGGCTGATGAATCAGATTCTGAAATGGATCATGCTGAAGTACCAGAGGGCTCAGGAGAATGCTTTACAAAAAACTTCTTTAATAGTGTGGCTGTCTACACAACTTCATGTTTCAAAATTGACGATGACGAAACAAATGAAGAGCTTAATGTCCCTCCTGAAGAAAGTGGTGATGGCAACATCCAGCCACAACAACGAAGCGAAAAGAATGACAGGACAATTTCAGTCTCATCTGTCAAGCAAGCAAATGTCGTGGCAAATTCAGCGGAGCCAGTCTTTAAATGCACAAATCCTAAAAGTGTAAGCAAGGTTGAATGGAAGTTCAATAAAGCATGCTAGTACATTCTGAAAGAAAAGGGTGTGCTTCTAGTTCATAGGATGAACCCAAGCAAATTGACCAAGGTTTCTCTCCCCAGTTGTATTGCCTCTTCTAAAGGCTCGCTTTAAGAAGAAAGTAAGATGTCAAATATGTGCATCAGCGATG
>NCQV01050801.1:10062-20928 GCA_002740545.1 Lophocereus schottii
ATTGCAGAAAGATCTTTGTGCGATTAAAGAAACGAAAGCAAGGAGGGCTTCCTCATGGGGAAGGGGTGAGAGATTGGAGTAGAATAGCAGGGCATACGGATACCTGATCCAATCCCTCCGAACTCGCTAGGGATACATCAGATCCATTACGTGAATCGATTCCCAGCGATGCAACTAACTGAGATTCGAACTCGTAACCCTCTCCTTTCGGGAGACCAACCCACAAAGAAAGTCGAATGTCCTTTCCAAGTCCATTGCCACGAAAGTGAAGGTTTTGCTCGAACGAAGCGAAGCCGAAGGAAGTGGCCTAGAGGGAAATTATTATGGTACCAATAGAGTGTAATGACAAAAGTGACTATTCTAAAATGTCTCAGAGTACTTACTTTATTTCGTCTGGAAAAGCCTCGAGTGATCTCACCTGGTCTAGCTCAGTAGGCAAATGCGGCTACGAAAAGTACGGATTCCGGGCATGTTCCTTACTATTTATTAGACTTGTCGAAAATAAAGTAGAATCCACGTAATGCTTGAAATTCTGATGGTCTTGCCCCCTTGTGGCATGGTTAATACTCGAGGAAGCCTATTGTCTGACACCGTAAGCTTATTTTCGTATGAAGAGAATTCGTTGATATTCATCCTAAGGGCATGAATTAGATCTTTTTTCTTTTGTTTCAGGTCTAAGCTGTAGAACTCTCCGACTCGTCACGCAATCCTAAAAGAGTGCTCACTAACGAGAACAGAGGCAGAAGGAGGAGAATAGAGTGATGAACGCTAACAACTACTATAGGCCGGGACCTTAATTAGAGCTAATGCAAACTGATTTTGTAGATCAGAAAAGAGATTCCTTTTTTTTACTAGTGGTACCTTGAACTCATTTCTGACCAGCAAAACATTAACTGGGATGGAAGTTCTTCTTCAGCAAGCGGAACCACAGAAGCAGTATCGTACACACATGGTCAAGCTGCTACTCTTTCTTTACCTGGGGAGTATTGGTTTAGTATCAAGAATACCCTTTCCCCTTGCCTGTTAGATTACACAGTAAATCCGAGAAAGACTTGCTCACAGTAGTGACCTTCCTCGTGTAAAGGAGAGGCTGACAAGACCAGCGTACGGTTAGTCAATAGGAATGCCTTTGTTCCCTTTAGCATTGAAAAGATAGCAAATTATGTTATTCTTATATATTATAGGTGATCCAGGCCTCAACTATATTTCCCCCCTCTGCTAGCCTTGAGGGAACCTGACTTTTCGGTGCAAGTGAAGAAAAAAGTGACTGAGTCCACATCCGATAGGCATAAGCTAAGAATAAAGAGGTAATAACTAAGTACTCCTCATATATGCGACCGATGCTTTGAAATATTTATGGGATCAAATCCATTTTCTTGGAACAGGGAGCATTACTGCACTATTAAATGTTATCTCAATTACTATTGGACAAATTTCTTCTTTTGTTTTCTTCATGTTCTTTGCCATAACGCCGATTCTGGTATGGATAAAGCAATTTTTTTTAGAGTCCTGTACACATCACATACAAAAAGATGTAACCATAGTCACGTAGAGTCACTGAACTGACAGATTATTTCAAAATGAATTTCAGACTAGAAAGTCTTCTTGATCTTTCTTTATCATAAAGGGAAAGTAAGAGATAGAAAAAAATGTTCGTCATTCTGCCTTATTTCATGAGATCTAGAAGCAAATAAGATGTTCATTAAAGAACTCTTTGTCGATCCTAGGTTAAAAAAGACAATGGCTCTGTCGATGGTACTACGTGATTGCATGGATCTGACTAACCATCGAAGACGTCTTCGATGCTCCTGTCGTGAATCGTGATTGGTGAGTCACTTCAGCTAGTCCATTTTGGAATGCTATGGAAACTCTATGATCTCATAGAAGGGAAAGGTATAGATTTCATAGTGCCTATTCTGGCATCTAAGCCTGGAATTAGGGGCACTTCCAGCACGAGCTTTTACCTCTTGTTGTCATTGCCTTTGTGTTCAGTCTATTATTCTGAAAGTGACTTTAAGTCACAAAAGGTGCGTAGCTTGCTAAGTGGTCCTTCTCTCTTTCTATAAGTGATGGCATTCGAGATTTTAGGATTTCTCGATGGCTATATTTTTAACACAAAAGTTTCGTTCGAGTTTTAGCTTACATCGTGGGAAGAAAGGGGGGCAATATCAATAGAAGATATTAATTTCTATTAGTCCATGCGTGGCACGTTCAACTATAGATTTCACTATCCAAGAAAGATAAATAGGTAGTAACGTTCCATGTAGTCTTCCATGAAAGCCCGCACTAACATTTGTTGCTTCCTTGAAAGCGACGAATATCACATCTTCCTTATGCTTAGCCCGTATCCAAGAATTACTCTGAGCTCGTTACTCGGATTAGCTAGGGCCGTAGGCAAACCTTCATTCTTTCTTTTTGGTTATGATTTACAGAATTACCGATATCTTACTCGAATGAATTCACTTGCCCATTAGAAGATAGCAAAGAAATTGTTTGAGCCAATCCAATTTGACATATTGACGTAGATTTCCTCCTATGATCAGTAGATTCTTTATAACTTTGGAAGATGGTTTTGAGACCGAAGGGAAAATAAGAGAACTCCAGCTCCTGCTACTCTTTTGCTCCTAGATCCAATCAGCTTCTTTCTTAAGTTCTAAGTAAAGTCAGGTAGATAGACTTAGTCGACTGGTTTCCGAGGAACTCTTGAGTTCTATTCTGAGCTATGATATTTACTTCCTCTTTTATTCCAATTCAAAAGATTTTTCTTTTATTCCCTTGGATTGTAGTAGGCTAACTCATTCTATCAGTAGGATTTATTAGACGTCATATCTAAATTGTACTATCGGAACTCTAAACAACTGTAAGCAAATTATAGTATATGTTTACTATAAGAATAAGAAAAAGGACGAGTATTGGATAATTCCAATCACCGTCATTAGCTTCTTTCTGGATTCACTCTCTCTTTAACTCCTACCTATTAGTCCTTGTAGTCGTTTTAGAACTCAAGCAGCTTCCAGTCACTATAGCAACTTTCCTCGCTTGTTAAGCTTACACTAGGAGCCAGAGCCACCAAGCCTGTATTACGAATTGGCTTGACCTCCTAATCATCATTCCTATTCCATAACGCGTGCATTGCTCCTCTCGTTGTCATTCGAGCTGCTACGCTCCTCTGAGAACTCATAAGACAAGAAGCTACAGGAGATCCGAGCGCTAAAAACCTCGATATTCCGAAGAGCTTTCTCCTTCCTATTCTTTCAAAGCCTCCTGCCATGGTAGCCTGGCCACTTACTTCTCTTTAGAAAGAAGAAAGAAGTAGTTGGAAAGCCTAAGTCAAGCTCTTTTCACCATTATAACCAAGGAAAGCGGTCCCAGCCTACTTCCTCAGGCAAGTTTCAAAAAGAAGATTAAAGAAGAGCTGTATTGAGCCTCGGATGTCTTACTAGAAGACTCCGGTAATTCAACAGTTTATATGAGTCTATCTCATTAGCTGAGCTGCTTCCTGTAGCTTTCACTCCTTTCTTCTCTTGCTCGGATGTTAGGCAACTCTTCTCTACTCAGCTTAGCCCCGGACTTGGGATGGGAATTGAGCGAATAAAAGCACCCTCATCTTAACAACTAGGTTTTTCCTTTCAGCAAGCAAAGAATAATGAGCTGGGGAGTTTCCGAACTACAAAATGAGTCGAAATAACTAATTCCAATGAACTAGATGGAATAGAGGAAGTTCAAAGCTGAGGATCTTACAGCAATTGAATTGCCTTGCTTTGCTACCGGGTTCATTCCCGCAAACCTTCTTTTTCCAGGGTTTCGGAAGTGAAATCATTAATATTCATGGAACGCCCTTTTGAATCAAAGGGCGTCAGGTCTTATGTAACTTAAATCGATTAACATTTCCGGATATCTATGGCATTTGGACATCATAAAGTGCACGACGCCCTCTGAGAAAGAATCTTAATGGATAATATATAGATAATAAAACTCTAATAGAGAAGAACAAAAGATCACGGATCAAAATGATTTGTTAGTTGGCAGGGTCTATTAGGACTCGCAAAAAACTTCCAACTATTTCTTTTTCCTGCTCGCTTCGCTCTTCGACTTCTTTCTGAACGATGAACGACAAAGTATAGTGGCTTTCGCACCTGCTCTCTTTTCAAGTTTTACACCTGGCCAAGGTAAGATGAAATCTTTTGCTTTTGATACAGCAAAGGAAAGAAATGGATATCTAAGCGCCTTAGACGGGGGACTTTAGGGGTGAACGAGATGCCTTTAGGACTTCGGCAGCAGGGCTTGGAACTGCAGCAATTGGATCCGCTGGCTGGCGTCAGTGACGGAGATTGAAAAAAGAAATGGATTGTTATCAAGGAGGGAGGGACTTCTAACCTGCTTGTTTCGGATGGCAAGGAATTAGACGTCAAGGGCTTTTTGAATAAATTAATTTCCGATTTTAAATTTGAAACAATTCTTCATTGTTTCCCCATTCTTTTAGAATGTGAACTATCTGTTTCTTGTTTTAAACCATATGATTGTTTAGCCAATGATGGATTTCGTGCAGATCAAATATTGGCCTTCAAGAATGGCGATTATGTGAGCTCACCTAGGGAAGAGAATAGAAGAACAAGCAAAATGGCGGATTTGGACAATGATAAGCCATTCCGGAGACCAATGATAGACTGAACACTAAGCCAATCTACCTTTTTTAGGCTTATGACTATGTTGAAATGGACTTCCGTTTCCTTTCCCCTTCAACTACGGTGGACTTGATCTTAGGCAACCGCTGACCACCTCTATGAGGACCAAAGGGCGACCATCCTCACAGTTATGCATGTGCAGCCTACTTCTATTGTTTTATTATATACGCCTAATGAAATGAGTCCTTTTACATGCCTTTTCCACTTTGTGTAAGCATTCAAAGTGAGGTCTGCCATGACATTACATTGATATCCACTTTTTTGTGACGATTGGACGAAGTTAGGGTTCTTATTAGTATTCCTGCCAGGTCTCTGATACGAGGTTACAGAATAGGCCCTTACTTATAGGCTTTCGGCTTATAGAAATAGGGAGCCTTAAGATTTTCAAGATTTATCACATTCCATACTTTTTTGAGAAGATAGTATCAGAGAATAAATGCACATACAAGGTCAGCTTCCTTTTCTTCCTCATTGACTTACTACTCTACTACACTAAGCATCAGAAAGGTGTCCTGAATGGCATCTTCTTCCATAGCTATACTGGCCTTTCAGTACCTTAGTACCAGACTTCCTTTCGCCCTGATTTCCAAGATCCGGAAAGGAAGCTGAAGACGAGCCGCTTCGAACTACCTGCATTGCTTTTGGGCTATACCAGGAATGGCTTGAAAGGAATCGGGCAAAGTACTTAATAAGCGTATCGCTAGCTTATACCGAACAAAGCTCGCCCTATAATACTAGGCAGAAAAAAGGAACCTGTTGCGTCGTCATATGTCGATGACGAAAAAGCCTATACATACGGGAACGAACGGTGAATGGAGGGGTGTTCCAGTGAGTTATTCTAGATGTCAGAAATGGAAAGATTGGATTGAGGAATGCAAACTCATTCGACAAAGAGCCCATGTTGTTTGGAACTATTGGAATGATTCAGTTACCAGTCAATTCTACCGGGAGATCTTAACGATGAATACCGACATGGAACGGATGCGGAAACATAGCCCCTACCTTCTTTTATTCAAGGAAGAACCGGGAAGGAGGTTGCACGTTTTCCTGTTTTTTGCATAGAGTGATCTTCCTTAATCACCTTTCCATCTCCAAGTTGAAAGGTAGAGCAAGGGATGGTCAAGGCTTTCCATGGCAAAGTTAGCATCTTAGCCCGAAGAGCAAGTTCTGCCTCTGTTGCTATTGACTCTTTCTCTTTCTTCATATTGACAAGACGACGGGAAGAGCCTATAACAAAAGATTGATAAAGGGGAAGCTAGGTCCTTTGCCTTATCTGTATAAGGTCGTGCTTTCGTAACTACTAAATCAATTACTTACACAAGCTCTATAGATCGATTAATCTCAGGCTCTCCCCTGTTAGACTTCAAAGGCTTAGCTCACTATTAGTTGAAGGAAAGACTGGACATTGAGGAAGTTAATAAAGACCAGCAAGCAGCCTCAGTCTGTTCCCCGGATCAGGGCTTAAGAATGGAATCAATGGGATAAAGCACGAACGAAATAAGAGAGTGTGCTCTTCCAAAGACATGCGAACTCATAATCTTCAACATCCCCCGCTCTGTATAAAGTACGGGAAATAGGCTTCAAACCTCAATAATCAGACAGAAGTACAGTTTATCTTTCCTTAGTCAATTCCCAGATCCAGATAAAGTAGCTGATTCAATAGGATAAGGGCCTTTCAGCCCCAACTCAATCTTTCTTACTTCTTAACTCAATCATAGACGTGAACAATTGATGCTTGCTGGGGAAAAATGCTACTGTCAAGATTAGTAACACAAATTACACTCTAAAGATTAGTAGCCTCATGAAGGATTGATTTTCTCATCTATGTCATTTAGTCCCTTCGGTCTAAGCCTTATTAGTTTCTTACCTGGGTTACCTTTTCCTCGGATTGCAATCAAAGAGACAGAAGAATCTTCGGCTTCTCTGAGAACTGGGACATGCTTAGAAGTCAAGACTAAGAGATCAACTTACTCCATCTATTCCTAGATTAGTGAATAGATTCATATGGCATGGGAAGTGAATCACAGGGACTAGGATGAGAAGGGATTTTGGAGTTATATAATTTGGCTTCTCTTCTCTTAAGGCTTAAGGTGTTTTATTTTAGGATGTTTTGGGAGTCCAGTTGTCCGAGAGATTAGACTGGTTTAGGCTGAAACTTAACTGACGCTACTGAAGGATGGGGAGATCCCAACTGTAGTAATTATATCTATTAAGTCCATCTTTCGAAAGACAGCAAAGAGGAAGCTCTGGCTCCTACTTCGGACTGATTAATTACTCTAGCCTACTACTTTTTAAGCATAGAAGGAGGACCACCTGACTTACCTACTGGCATTGAATCAAAGGCTATACTTACTTTTAGGCGGCTGGGTAACTACTAAAGAGAAAGGCTTGCAGGCAGCTCAATCTCATGACTTGATTTCAAAATAAGTTACAGAAAGACAAAAATGAATGAAATACTGGCATTACGCATTGACGGCTTTTTATGACACTTCTAAGGTCTCATCTTCATTTATAGTCCACGGATGAGGGTGTAGTAAGTGAATAGAAGGGATAAGGAAAAGAACCTCTTTCTAACTTCCGGACTTCCTGGTCTCTTAGTCGGCTGACGGGCTCGAAGTTAAGCCATAAAGAGTGCTACTCCGCTCCTTTCCTTGGTTTATACTTCCCCGCTCGGCTCAATCTTAAGAGGAAGCTAATTCAATCCTGCTATAGGGCTCCTTTGCCCCTGAGATCTCAATCAAACTGTAATGCACTGAAAGAGAAATCTATATGTGGTATTTCTACTAATCCCCGTCTTGCTTATCCTTCAAAACCCACCTTTAAAGATGAAGCTGGGACGGCTAGTATTCTAATAGAAAGAGTAGCTTATCCGGCTTCTGACTTCTTAGGAATCTCAAGCTTATCTGTGTCTGGTCGGTCGTAACTTAAAAAATGAATCTTTCACTGGATAAGGAAGAGTAAGGTTAGCGAGTCCTCATAAGCTTAACGCACCTAAGAAAATCCTTTAGAGTAACCTAACTTCCAAGCATGCATCATATTCTATCTTATATAGAAAATGCACTTAAGATGTATTAAGAAGAGAATCGGTATCATTCTATTTCCAGCTAAGAAAGCATGTTGAATGACAACGCTTCCCAAACGAGCTCACTAGCGAGTGGAATGGAGTAAACAAAAAATCGAAATAGAGCATAGAAGTGGAATATATTCTATTTACGTGCTGGTGATTGAGCTTGAGATAAAGTTTCTTCCTCTCCTTTACTTAAAGTGGAGCTTTATTAACATAGACCATATAGCTTAGCTCGAGTAACTACGTGCCTTTAGCTGATGTTCAGTTACACCTATTAAGATGAAGGCTAGTGCTTGTTGAGATCAGGGATGGACTCTAACTACCCCACTAGCCGGAGGGAAAAAAACCCCATAGAGTGAGTCAATTTATACAAACAGAAGGAATATTAGCCTATTGATCTTGACCAGCCTCGACAGGTTCCACAGCATTTGTAATTCATTTCAGTTGCAGAAGTATCTAAAGTTTGTGCAACTGCAGGCTCGGCTTAGTAGGTAGCAGTCCCCTAGGTCAGACTTTGAGTTTGATTTCTTTCCATCTTAGAACTACGTACCTTGTCAGTTGAGAATTTCATCCCTCCCTCAAAAACTGCCTACCTGTTTGACTTCGTTACAAGGTGTATTTGACTAAAGAGAATCTTTGTTTCCCACCTCCCAAAGCCCATTTCTTAGGTCTCTGACCGCTGCTGCTTCTGCTGCGGCAGAGGATGGTGGAAAAAAGACTAAGGTGTGTGAGTTCGGCATTATAAGACGTCACTGTGACTGCTGCTCCCATAGTCTACAACTGAGAATCGCTTCTCTGTGGTCCCTCTCCTTGCTTCTAAGTTAGGACCATCTGGTTTCATTCACTTTCCAGACGTTGGGCCCTTTCTTTGAGCTGTCACTCATAGATTCTTACTTTGATCTTTAGGCGAAATCAAACTCCTTTCAGCCATGAGCCCATACTCGCTTCCGTCACTCCACTCGATCAACAAAAGGGAGGGGGTCTTAGCGAGTAAAACAAGAAGGAAGACAAACATATGTAGTAATTATGAGGGAGCGAAGTGAGTGAACGGTCTCTAATCTTTGAGTCAATTCCTGGGAAGAGGAGCAAAGTGTGACAATGAGAGGAGCAAGTTTACGAGCAAAATAACGAAGGGAGCTTGCCTTATTTTAATTCAAATCTCTTCTTATCTCTAGCTCCTTCTTTATCATGCTCTCAAGGGGATGGAAATCTTTATGCTCATATTTCTTTTAGGATTGATTTTAGTAATCCAACAATTATTTTCTAAGTGGGGAAGTGAGCTCTACTATAAACTCGTCAGGCTGCTCTGCCACCTAGGGAATAGACTTTCCTTTTAGTCCGATTCGAGAGCAGATATAGTAACTGTCCAATCTCATTCGGGTAAATAATTGGCTCCTAGTCTAAGTAGGCAATCCTCTGTTCTCTTTGCTCTTGCAAAAGAATCCGGCTAAGGGCTTAGACGAGACCTATCTCAGCTCAGATTCGGCCTATCCGTCGTTCGACGCTTCACTGTTTGCGACGGTTGTTAAGGAACTTCTTGCCTTCGATCGACACGAGAACAGAGCTTCAACTTAAAGCTAGTGGACAAAGAGCTTCTGCAAGGATAATGTACTCAAAAGAGTCAAAGAATAGGAATCGAATGCAAAAGAATTGAATGCTTATCTGGTCTTAGCAGCAAATCCTTCCTCCGAAGATGGACAGCATCTGCTCTTTGACATATCGTATCCCGTAATGGGCATGGTACACCCATAGTCAAAGCAGAGAGAAGGAGAAGAGTTCTAACAAGAAAGAAGGATGAGTAAGCACTACCCCAGATCCGTATGCACTGTAAAGAGGGTAGATAGAGGTGCAACCTTATTGGCTTAAGCATCCTATTTTGTCCATGAGGAGGAAGAATACCGACCCCTAGCATGTGAGGGTTGGCTTTATGCTAAAAATAATCCCGAGTTCAAAATGAAATCTGAATAGGCTTTGCTTTCCTCTTAAGGAAAAAGGGAACTTACCGAATCAAAGCAATCCTATCTTAGCATAGCCGAAGATCATTTCCTGGATGACTCTCAGTGGTTCAAAATAAGGCTGAGTTCTTTTTCAGTCTAACCACGGCCTATTTTCTAGTATTTTCAGGGATTTTGAAACATTTCCTGAACCCGCTTACGGCTATTTGAACAATGGATATAAGACCAACTACTGTTACATGGAAAAGACCATCAACAGCAGAACCAGCTACTCGAAGAGTCAGAGCAGATAGGCCAAGAGCTGATTCAATTGCAAAAGGCACCAGCTTTTTGCCTTCAAGGCTTGCCTTTCCTTCTAGTCTGGTGTGCTTGTTTGGTTGTCGGGTCAAGGCGGAAAGCAATTGCCATTATTCTTTTGCACTACCTCCTGCTTCTACAGAAGATCGATTGGTGGGAACCAAAGACGATCGATTCTTTATTCCCACGGACCCATCATAAAGAGAATCAATATACCCCAGGACGGATTCATGACTAGCACGAAAGCATCGATAATGTTGAATTTCTTTCTTAAGGCCGACCAACTAATTCCTTTTCCCGGTCCTCATGTCTATGATTCGAGAGGATTGAATCACTTATTGGCTCACGAACTCCAACACCCTTCTCTATCTCACTTCTCTTTTTCACTCTCAGGCCAGATTGAATTCATTCAGGAATACATTTTCTTTTCTTTTAGCTTCAGTATTGTTCTTCAGCAGTACCAGGTATGGACGGTCCTCAATTGCGTTAGTCGCTACCCTTGGCTTAGTAGCTCGAGATGAATGACTCGACTGATAAGGAGAGGGTAGGAAGTTATTCTTTAAGGGCCTTCGCCAGTAGTTGCTGTCTTAGGATTGAGACCGATAAGAAGAGGTATGAGATCACTCTTTCTAAGCGAGATACAAAGTTTTTCAATAAGGAGTGAAGGAAGGCTCCTTCTCAGTCTATCTATACATCCTAGTATCGCATACTCTAAACTTGAAAGATAGGCCTCTCTCCGATCATGCCTTATCCATGTCATTCCTCACCTTCGAGCCAATGTTTATGTTAACAAGATATATTATCCCTATTGAGTTATTATATTTAGTTTTGTTGATGACAAATCCAAGTGTAAAAATTTGTC